>JAHWFO010087125.1:482694-528870 GCA_023313115.1 Rhysida immarginata
AAGCGTTCTCCAGGTATGCGCCAAACCCAAACTCGTCCATCGGATTGCCAGAGTGTGTAGCGAGATTCGTCTGTCCACATTACACGTTTCCATTGGTCCATTGTCCAGTTTCTGTGGGCTTTTCACCACTCTAGACGTCGCTTGGCGTTGACCCTGCTGATGTGGGGCTTGTGGGCAGCAGCACGGTCATGGAATCCCTTCGTGTGCAGTTCCCGACGAATTGTCATGGTACTGGCATTTGCAGAGGCGTTTCGAAACTCTGTGGCAATTTTTTCCGCCGAGGACTTCCGGTTGCTGCGGGTGACACGACGAAGCACTCGACGGTCTCTGTCCGTTAATTTCTTGTGTCTACCGGTTCGTTGTTGAACTGTTGTTGATCCCCGGGTCTTCCATTTCATAATGACATCGCCTACTGTTGACTTGGGTATCTGAAGAAGGCTGGAAATGTCACGCACGGACTTGCCGCATAGGTGACATCCAACGATGGTTCCACGTTGTAACTCAATGAGCTCTGCCGAACGACCCATTCTTGCCAATGTCCAAGCAGAGTTGTGTCTGAAGGTGTGGGAAGCTATTTAAATGATGTGCAAGTCATTATCATGTGACATTGGGCCAATCGATGATCTGTGAGGGGTGTCCGGATATTTTTGATCATATAGTGTATATAGGTTGTAACAAAAAAGTTCGGCCAAACTTTCAAGATACTTTCGTCATATAAACAGGAAGATGTTGTTATATGGCTCAGGAAACGCTTTATTTCCATATTAGAACTCATTTGCACATGGATAAGTGACAGATGGATAGGTAAGGCGGACCATTCCCTTGACCTCCACTCTCTCCGGATCTAATACCTATTAGACTCCAATTTTAAAGCTATTGTGTATGGAACCCCGGTGATAAGATGCAGAGAATCTTCGTGCCCGTATTGTGGAAGGCTGCGGTACAATACGCACTTCTCCAGGAATAGATCAGCGCATACGGGACTCAATCCGATGTCGGGTTGATGCATGTATCTATGTTAAAGGAGGGCATTTTGAATATTTCATGTGATATGCTGGTACGTTCTGTTTCTCTCTGCTTCCCATGAGTAATGTAGTTAATGAAGAGTTGTAAAAAATAAGTTTTAACATTGAAATGAAGCGTTTCCGGACCTATGTCTTATAAGATATGTTCTACCTCTACATGTGAGGAAGGTTTCCTGGAAGTTTGGCCGTAACTTTATGTTACACCCTGTAAATCAGTTTCCGTTTCACTAATGGTGGCCGTTCGGTACCATACTCCTATTTCATTGGCTCTGTCATCCTTGGTTGTTACGCCGCTCCTTGGCACTTATAAGCTTATTCATGTTGCAGTTCATTGGTTGACCTTCATTTCGGTGGTCATTTGGCATGTCAATAGGACGAATAGAACGGACTTCTTTGTTTTGTGTTATCTGCGAAAATGAAAGCTGTAAGAGAAAAAATAAAAAAAAATCAGTCTTTGTCGATTAGCACTCGTAAATTTTATCTGTTCATTTATAAAGAATTTACTAAAATGAGAAATGTGACTTCAAAAAATATTCCAGGGATTCCCTCGAAATACAATCGTTCTGTTCTTTTTACAGCCTCAATTGAATTCGTATTTTGTGCCCACTTTTGAAGAAGGCATGCCGAAATTCCCAGATGAAAGGAAGGAATTTTATGAACATTTTCCAGAAGCTATGAGAAATATCATGTAAGTTTACTTTTGTAATAGCATTATATAGACAATTTCTTTTAATTTACAGTTATCTCTCTTCCTCTCTCTTTCTGACGAATTGGCTAATTCTTTCTGTTGGATCGGCGAATTTCTCATACACTAAATGCCCTAAAGTATTGTTATCAAATCGGAGACTCCTGAAGAGTATATTAACAGGATGTCGGTCCACCAAGTTTTGATAGATGGTTGCAGATATTGCTTTCCAGGCGTCCATAAGACCTGCAATGAGACCCGATTACAGAAGATGAACGACTGGCTGGGCACGTAATCTATATTCTAATTCATTCTAGAGATGTTTGCTAATGGGCTCTGTGACGAACAGTCCAGTTTTTGAACATCCATGTCGTCAGACTTCGGCCGCACAAGCTTTGATGTGTGGACGAAACAGTTGTCCTGTTGGAACAGAAACGGGCCTTCCAGAATTGTTCCAGCTTGTAGGGTTGTTCAGAAAATGCACGATACGTTGCTGCAGGAACACAGGTGTCTCGGCTAACATCCCCAGACAATTATGCCTCGGCCATCGAACTTTAAAGTTGTCACAATGCAGTCGGAGATGAAGCGCTCATAATGCAACCGTCTGCCGGATCTTTTAGCGAGATTCATCATTACAAACGACGTGTTTTCCACTGTTCTACAGTCGATTGGAGTTAACAGTGGTGATGTTCGGCTTATGGGAGATCACACATCAGTGGAAACCGATATTTCTTAGTTCTCGACCAACAATTCTGCTGTTAGCGATGACGCCCGACGTATTTTGAAAATCACTAAGGATCGCTGCCATTAAAGGATGTTCAGGGTTTATTAAACTTCGTGCTGCTACGCTCCAAATTCTTCAACGTTTCCATTTCACACTTACATAACACTTAAAGTTGATTTAGCGACCTGTATCAAGGCGGATATTCCAGGAACTGGTTTTTCACAAAGATGGCATCCGATGATCAAGTCACTTAGATTTTCTGACTTACTCATTGTTTGTCTGACGCACGTATACGAGCTCTTAATCCTCTATCAGTGCTTTTATATCGTTGGATAACGCATCAGACCGTGTAAACTTTTTCCGCATATATGTACTGAAATTATATTAATTACTTTCGCCAAATAGATACTGGACAGTTTTTATTCTATTGTGTTTTTTTTATTTACAGTAAAAAATTAGAAAACAACTACCACTCAAATAAAAACTAATGAGCCACAAAGAGACCAAGGCATACAGAATGAAGAATCCATGGTATCAGTATAGGCAATGCAAAACGGCGATCTTGAAATAATACTTATATAAGAATGTTGATAAAATAAAGAGGCCATATCGCCGAACACGGCCGTTTGCTAAAGCATTATCTTCAAGAGCGCTTATTTTCTTTTGATCACGAAGACAACTACCATGATTAAAATGCTTTTATCACAAATTTAATCCGGGTTTAATATTTATATATTTATGTATATGATATTTTCATTGTTTTGAAGAAAAATAAATTACCATATTTAATTTGATTTTCACTGTATAGGAGTTACGTGTTGTGCTATCTATAAAAAATTTTGAGATTAAAATTAATTTAAACTTTTTGAAAGAAAGAACATAATCTTAAATCTTCTTACAATCCATTTTTAAGTCAATAAAGTAAATATATTTTTTACATCTATATTATTATGCAGCTTATGATGGTCACATTTACGCAGTGTATTTCTAATTTAATAAGCGACGATTATTTACCTGATAAAAACCTCTTCATATGGACAGATAATAAAACAAGAATGATTTTACCGCTATGGCGGATAAAAGGAGCACATTTATGTTTTACAGCATCGAGACATCAGCCACAGTTACCTGAAACTAACCTGCATTTTAAATTACTTTTAATAAAATGTTATTTGAGATATACCTTTAGGTAATAGACGTATAGACGTATTTTGAAATATCTCTCTCTAAAACTGTTTCTTGGCTAGTATATATCAGCTCCTACCCGCCTTTCTTGAGCGCCTTGATTTTGTTAACTTCTGAGACGACTGCGGACATTTTCGGAGATTTCATTTTCTATTTCCTCTGTTTCGCATTATTTCTTTATTTTACTTTATAATCTAAATCTTTTTCCTCCATAAGAACTTTCATCCAACAATCACTCTCCTCTAAGTCTGTTTCCGTCATTTATTGTTACGATCAACGTCATCTAATTGTTACCTGCCTGCGACTGATTATCTTCTTCAGGCTATATTACTGTCACGAACATGCGCAGTGGAAATTGTGAGTGACAAAGAAAATCATAATTTTTTTTTAACTTTAAGAACCATTAAATAATTTACAAACATTGAGGAATACATTTGCACTAAACAAATACAGTACTTTACTAGATTCCAACATATAAGGAATTATAAATTTAATTCAATATAATGAGAATGGTTATAGAGGAATTCCCCTAACACGGGGAAAATCCCCTGCTATTAAACAAACAACTTATCCCCAAAGGAGATTCAATAAATTATATAAACCGATCGAATGGTCGCTAAATTTCATCAGAGCTTTAGGCCATCTCTTATTCCAAAAACTTCTCTAATATTAAATAAAGAATTAATTTACCTATAACCCCCTTTTGATTTACTATTAAACCAAACAGTTATGAATTCCAACTATTTAGAAACAACAATATATTTAGATAAAGTCTTGCATTGGCTTACGCCTTCAGTTGCTGACCGCATTACAGTGAGTGGCTACACAATGGCGTTAAACATCTTGGCTCGCTGGGCAAGGGAAGCTGTAAACATAAATTGAAGCCGAATTAGAAAAGCTAACATCGCTCTGCGGCCCTAATGTTAATATATTGCTAAACTAGAATTACTAGCCAATCACATAAATTTGCACATTAACTTTCAAATCATACATGCTAGAAACATCCAAGAAATTAGGCGGTATCTGGTTTAACTTTATACTCTAAGCAACCCATTAACTTGATTTAGCAAAGACTAAATTTATTCTTAAACACGCGCACTTACCAGCTTTAAAAAATTATTTACACGCATGAAAATACTTTTTACTAAGATACGGCTTAGGGAGTGCGGAGCGGGGAGACCCATGCTTTTAATTACTAACAAATAATGGCATGAATGTGAGGTTGAAATAAAAATTTAGAGGAAATTCGACTTACCTCGAGATTGGGGTGAAGACACTGAGACTCTTCCTTATGAAGCCTCGAACGGACCAAGGAAAAACTCCGGCGATAATATCGCTTGAAGAGAAACTCAAAAATTCTTCCTTCGACAGGAATAGCGCACAATTGGCGATGCACAATTCGGAGACGCACACTATGGCGAAACTGATGTCTGAAAAAAATCGTTGGAAGTCTTATCCCAGTCCGAAATACGTTGGCGTACTTGCAAAGAATGATGCCTTCTGCTCGGTAGGAGCGAATACGTTTTTTACCGTGGATAAATTGGCCGTCCTGTGCCCACAATTCGCTGAAACCTCAATTGCAGCTTTCTTATCTTATGCACTTGATTTTGATTCGGGAAGCTTGACACCCTCATGACACGACGCTAAAGATGAGCAGTTCCTATCCTCTGTAGAATCACGTTCTGAGGCCTTATCTGGAGAACAAACTAAACAGAAAATGTCATTAGTTTTAGTAACACTAACATTGCACTTAACGGGCAGAACATTACACGAGTCCCGAAGCTGAAGCCGATTGTAAACTCCTATATTTCCAATTGTTCTTCCACTACTCGCAAGCTCTTTAGGCCTCTTCTTCGAGCGGAGATTGCTAACATGCTTTTTTCTCCACGATGAGTTAGGCAACCTTTCCCCATTAATCTCGTAGGTCGAATCTCCTTTTTCAATCTCCCGCTCGTCACTCTCCCCCATGTGCAGCCGTTTAAGATGCTTCCTCCTCCTCCTTCCTCTTTCAGGGATTATATCGAAACAGATGTATCCTATCTGCTGGAGCGTCATATATTATCTTTAATTGGTAATCGCCAAACTCCAGCATTATTTCTTGGCTTCTTACTGAAGCTAAGAATACTAGACCTTGGCGCTGTCTCAATACTTTTTGACATGCTCGCCCCCCGATCACTTCTATTCTTATTATTAAGTGTGACCAGCATGCCCCCTTCTTCTTCGTCCTGATTATTAGTTGCTTCCAAATTTTTAGACTTCGATTCTCTCCTGTTCAAGGGCTTTTTCCTTTCTTTACTAAAAAACTTCTTTATTAATCCCTTACACCTGTGTAAATTACTCTCTGGTTCCCAAGTGCGTTTGTTATAGCCCACCCACTTTACTAGGAATTGTCTCTTGGGAGACTTCCCTCTAACATCTAAAACGTCCTTGACCCTATAGACATCGGAGTAGTCTGGATCGTTAATAGGTCCTGGGCCCTTATTTACATTTTTTTCTACTTTGGGGTTTGCGCTCGTGCTCTGGTCCTTCTTTATATAATAGCAGTGGAGGGTTTTTTTTCCCTCCCCATTTTTTTGGAATTTGTACCTGCGCGGTGACCTCATTCACAACTTTAATTATCTTGAAAGGCCCTAAATATTTACTTTTAGTAGTTTTTTTTCCACTATATGCCTCGCTTGCTTTATTCGCGACGCTAAAACCCAGACCTTTTCGCCTTCTTTGAGTTTCCATTTAGTGTGCCTTTTATTGTAGTGTACTTTACAGTTCTCGTTGGCCTTAATAATGGGATCCTTAAAAGATGGGCGGTATACTCTTTTTTGTTCGAGCTAGCATTAGCGTACTTATTAATAGAGGGTGGTATTGTTACTTCTCCTCCCAAGTCCGCGAAGAAAGGGGTCATCCTAGATGCTTCTGACAATGATGCATTGATCTCAGCCATTGTTAAAAACTCATCCCAGTCCGCCTTTTCAAAGTCAATGTAGTTTCGAAGGATTTGAATAACCGTTTGGTTGGTCCTTTCGGACTGACCATCGGACTGGTGATGGTAGGCGCTGGAAAATCTACCCAATGCTTTAAAAATGAATTTCCAGAGCGCAGCTGTAAACCTTACATCTCGGTCAGACACAATAGCTTGCGGAAACCCGTGTATCTTTATAATGTTGTCTACCAACAATTTTGCGGTTCCTTCAGCTGCAACAGTTGACTGGCACGGGATTAGCTGTACTCTTTTGGTAAGCTTGTCAGTAACGGTTAACAAAGTGTCATGTCCCTTGTCAGATCTGGGAAGTGGAAGCACAAAATCAATAGTATGTTTTGCCAACACTGAGTTGGGACCTCTAACGGCGGTTTTTTTCCGTTCTACCTTCTTAGCCTGGCACTCCGGGCACTGCCTAATAAACACCACTATATCCTTGGTCATGTTCTTCCATAGGAACTGTCTCCTTGCCTTTGATAGCGATTTATAAATACCCAAATGTCCCGCGGAAGGATCCTTATGGGTTACCGCTATTAGCTTCTGTATAACCTTTTGAACCCTAGGTACTACTAATTTGACTTTTTCTCCATCACGTTTATACACTAGCCCCTCTTCCTCAAAAAAGGGCTTTTTACATACTGTCTGGAGTGCCCTCGTAAACGAACACTTATTATAATTGTCCTTTATTTGCTTTATTAATTCAGTGTCTTATACCCAACTAGATGCAATAAGCATTAAACTCATCCCTTTGACATGGCTTTCTGTTACTGTTCCCTGGGCTATTAAATGCTCGGTTTGTTCCATTACTTGTGTTAGATCACTAAACTCCTGAAGCCTAAGACGCTCTCCTAATTTGTCCTGAACAGCTGTATTATACATATCTAATTTTTCTCTTTCCGTAATACTGTCTAATTGCTTGGCTAACACCACAAAACATTTATTGAATTGAACTAGCTCTTGCCTGTCCCACTTAACCGCCTTTAACTTACTAATTATCTCTTTTGGCATTTTCTCCTGTTTTAAATCATGCTTATTGATCTTCATGATGAACAGAAAGATTAATCCTTTCAATAAAGGTTCCTCCATTACCGTGTAAGCGCTTTAACTATAGCGAATACTTGGAATTATTTTAGAGAGCAAGCTATCTTGGCTGTTATTGTAACACCATTCCAAATTATCGAAAAAGTAACTTAACTCTAGATAATTTAAGTACCTCGACGCGCTGTCTGCCTACTAACTTATTTCTTAAATTTAATCTATTCTGAATCTCACTGCAATTAGTTATAACCTCCAACAAGACTAGTGCAACGACAAATATTCTTTAATAATCTTTTTTTCCCAGAATCTGATATTGTTTAAATTTGCTTACTATTATCAAACAACCCATATTCGCCACTTAAACCATTGGATCTCGCAAATTAACCAGACACCACCAATTTATCAATTGAATATAATTTGATTCTAATCAAATCCTAGAATCCAAGAGTATAAAGCCCGACAGTGTAAAGTCAACTTACCACTAAAAACCTAAACGCAAAACCCTTTTTAGTAGACACGTATTGCCACGTTAATTAAATATGCCGCAAAAAAAATTTTTTTTTGAATTACCTACTCTTATGAAATCGCACAGTAAAAGATGTTGCCTCCATAGTCATAAAATATATGATCCTGCTTTTCGCACCGAAAGTCTGTTCTTCTTTGTACGCAAATCTTTGGACTCCCATTTTGTATAACTAAAGTAATCTTACTTAATCCGAAGAAAGAATGTCTCTCAAAGCGTTACGCTGATACGCACGACGCCGTCCCTTCCGACACTTTGACTACGAGACAAGTAAATCAAATGTGACCCAATATTTAAATTTTCTTTGGGCGGGTGGGGCGGGTAAAAAAATTTTTTTTCGAAACCACGCTGATTACCACATAAAATACATGCTTCTTGTCACGAACATGCGCAGTGGAAATTGTGAGTGTTAAAGAAAACCATGAACAAGGTGCATATAATTTTTTTTGAACTTTAATATCCATTAAATAATTTACAAACATTGAGGAATACATTTGCACAAATGCAGTACTTTACTAGATTCCAACATATAAGAAATTATAAATTTAATTGAATATAATGAGAATGGTTATAGAGGAATTCCGCTAACACGGAGAAAATCCCCTGCTATTAAACAAACAACTTATCCCCAAAGGGAATTCAATAAATTATATAGTTGTCTCCAATACGACCCACGCCGTCGAGTTTTGCGTAAGTGTTAAATTGTTTTTTTCCAGTAAGTTATAATAATAAGTTAATATAATTTTATTTTTCAATGATACAGATTCGACTCAGAACATTTACGAAATACCTCATATATTTCAGTCATATATATTAAACATCGTAACAGAATAATTCGGTTGGTCATACGAGGGGTGGTCATAAAATCATTACAATCAACATCACTTACAAAGAAATAACGATCGCTTTTGAAAATATATGGTGCACTGGGAAGCGAATTTCTTCGAGTGCTGGAAGACACAAAGCGGCATTTGGTGCAATACCGCTAAACGCCGCCAGAGCGTCGAAAGCAACATGGCGCAGACCATCGGAAAATTGGAGGTGCGAGCCATGATAATGTTTCTGCATTTGAAGGGGAACAACGTTAAATAAATCCATGATGAGTTAGTGGCCGTTTATGGTGACAATGCTCCATCGTACGAGACACTCGCCATGTGGCGTCGTCGTTTCCAGTGCGGCCAGACGAACGTGGAACACGATTCTCTGAGCAGACGCCCCTCCATCTGTGATGAGCCATAAATCGCGAAGCAAGTGGAGACGATAGTCCTCTCAAACCGCCCGTATCACCCAAAGCTATGAGGCAACGTGTCCAAAGGGTTCAGACTTCTGCACGAAAACGCGTTGCGGCGGATCTCGAGTTCGAAATACTACCGCATCTCCCGTATTTATCTGACTTGCCCCAAGCGAATTCTTTCTGTTCCCTTGCCTGAAGACGGGCGACATTTCTAAGACGACGGCGAGGTCATCTTCGAGATGGACCAGTTCCTTATCAGCCAAAAGGGGGATTTCTATTGATGTGGCATCCAGCAAATCATCCATCATTGGTAAATGCGTGTGGCCCTGGGAGGTGCGTATTTGGTGCGTATCTCTCCTCGTATGTCTGCTTTATCTGATAGCAACTAAGTTAGAAATATAAGTTTATAATAAAATAAATAGTTATTCTCTTTTCATAGTCTTAGTTGTAGAATTATTTCCAAAACGCCTAAGGAATTTACTGAGGAATAGAACGGATAAGCACTTTCGATCCGTTCATGCCCCATGTCGATATGGAACACGAGGAATTTGCTGAACACCATCCAGTGAATCTCAAAAATCTTATGTAAGTAGTCTTTATAAATAGTAATGAAGCTATCTTGTGGGGGACAGTCATAATCACAAGATATGCAAGAGTACGTTGTACGTTTTATTTATTTTTTTTGTAATTATGGTTAAACAAACTAATAAGCAAAGATATTCTAATAAAACATGGAGTTCCGCCACACATAAACATCCCTATAAAACCTTTCTTGCTTTCCGTTTTTACTGAAGACAAATTGATTGGACGAAATGTTACAATCGCGTGGCCTCCTCGATCCCCAGACCATATTCACTGTGATTATTGGTTATGGAGATTTCTGAAAACGGGGTTTATCTTACCAAACCAACAACTCTGTGACCTGAAGGAGTCAATGAGAAGAGAGCTAGCTTAAATCTCACAATCAATGTTGCAATCTACCGTTTTCAATATCGTTAGCTGGTGATAAAAGAGAAAGGTTTTCCGATGAAAAATGTATAACCCTTATTTGCATATTTTATGATTGGAAACATTTTTTGAATTATGCCAGTAAAAATAACATCAAAATGTGTTCATTAATAAAACTGTTATCAGCTCTCAAAGTAAATTTTTTGGGCCCCTGTTTATTAGCTTTGTGTATATGAGGCTTCTATAATAAACTCTTCTATAATAAACTAATATTTTTATTCGAATATTTGAATGCATAGAAAAAGTTAGATCAGAGGAAAACATTAGAAAAAGTCACTGACTTATTTTCTCAGAATATTCCTAGACACCTAAGGTATTTCTTAAATATTAATCTATGGGAACCCTTGATTAAATTTTATATATTGAACTTCTAAAGGACAGATTTTGCGTCACCATGTATACCATGAATAAAGGAGGAAAAAGTTTAATATTCTAAAAACCCAATTAGGTAATATAGGCAATACTTCCTTACATTCATAAATCTCTGTTCTGTTTACTTTTCTGATTTTGAAATGTGGGTTCAAGCTGACGAAATGTCAACAGATAGCGACAGAAGGAAATAAAGGACTATTTTTGAGTTCGTAAGTCTTGATTACTGCTTTGAAAACAGGTAAAGCGCATTTTAGTTTTGAATATGTAAATATAAACGAGAACCTAAACTTATTTAAACTTTTGTGTGGATATAATTTACTCTCAGAAAAGTGATGTAAGATAATGTTCATCTTTTACTTAGGATTATTTCTGAATTGTTATTTCCATGTACTATAGCATTTTTCCTAAACAGCTGATACTAAATTATAGGTTCAGTACAGTAATTTTCTGTTAGAATAATAAGGAAATTCGCATAAAGGAAAAATGTTCTACGGAACTTTTATCATTACTTTTACGAGGAAAACGTCATTGAGGAGAGAAACGCATTTCTTTTTCATGAAAAAAGTATAATATTTCTGACTTTCATTTTCATTAGTTAGCCATATTACATCTAAAAGTTTGTGCACTAATTTATTTTAATGACGTCAAAGCGTTTCTTCTTGTATTTTTCGAATACATTAAGTTAAACAGTTTTATTTTTATTAATTAGTCATTTCGTGTGAAAACGGAAACGCAATTCAAAACTAAGAATCAAGGAAATAACGAAAAATAATTTTTGCATTTACGGTTTTAACTTTTACACTTCGATCCAATCTAGTAATCGAATTTACACAGGTAAGGGAAGAATTTTTTATTTACAATTCTTTTGGGTTTCTTTTTCTACAGTTCAAAGTGTACATGATACAAGAAACTTTATAATCTTAGAAGTTAGGGATTAAATAGGTTATTTTAATTACTATGCTGCATTTTACATCTCAAGAAATATTTAAATTAACATTTTACTGAATTAAACTTTATAAATTTGCAAACATTATTAAAATATTTTGTCAATATAATAAAGAATTGTTTGCTAATCCAAGAGAATATATTCTAATAATATGGTATGGTATGTATTCAATTCTTAATTTTTCTTTAATTTTCAGATAAATTAAAAAAGAAAAATATACTGAAATCAAGAAGTCGGTCGTCCCGTTGCCAATTATTTTTCGAATTTTTTGATTTAGCCTTCAGATTCGAATAGAACATCTTAAAAAAGTTATAAGAGGTGCACATGTCCTATCTCTTCGGGAACATATCTGCCTATTATAACTTTACTTGGTCTTTGTTGCTCTATCCAGATTCAAATTCAAAAACATCGTAATAAAAATTGGTAACGGAACGACCGACCTAACGAATACAGTAATGTTGCTTTAAATTAACATCGTTCTAGCATGTTAAAAAAATCTGAAGTTTTCTTTACTTTAAATATTATGTAAATATACTCATGCTCGAAAATTAAGGATAATAATTGAATGTCGAATCATTATACAGGGTGAATACAAAAGTCTGAACCCCCCTTTTATTTTTTGAACCGAAGCAGATATGTCAATTTTGATGAATCCAACAAAAACAAAATCATCCAAATCGGACCAACCAATCACCCACAATCACGTGATCACGTTGACATTTCCGGAACAGTGTAGCTTGCCATCCTGGAATTGTTCTGTCTTCTGTGTGCTGAAACATGCCTTTTATTTGCTTTTTCGCATGAAAGTGAATGTGAGTATGGAAATTTATGTTAATTTTTTGATTTGCATGCTTTACATGGTGGAAATATCACCTACAAACAGTTCACCACGTGATTGTGGGTGATTGGTTGGTCCGATTTGGATGATTTTTTTTTGTTTGTTTTTTTATGCTGAACAAGTTTGCAATTGGGTTTTTTTCACTATCTCTTACGGTTTTTGAGATAAATTTTGAAAGTGTCCTAATTTGCATATTTGGGATGATGAAAAGTGCACCACCCACAACTTCCTATTCATTGGATTCATCAAAATTGACATATCTGCTTCGGTTCAAAAAATGAAAGGGGGGGTGGGTTCAGACTTTTGTATTCACCCTGTATAGATAGGGCCTATATATCGTACACCAATCAATATTTTTTTCAATAATTACATTCATTTTTATTGTTTAACTATATTTCTGTATAATCTGTCTGAGATTATGTAAATACTATCAATGAGCATTGTTTCACTGTGGAATTAAAAGACGCGGTTGTATTCATAACATAACTCACTGATTGCCAACGTCTTTGCACATGCATATCATGTACAGTACAAATAAAAAACGCTACAACTAGCGTTATTTGTGTAAGAAAATAACCATATGTAAAATCATCTGGATGATGTAATGTGTATTAGCATTGCTAGCCTTTTCGAGACTGGATCTGAAGATCCCCCAGAATGTCATTACCTGAATTTGAAATTTTTATTTTTATTTCTTCATTATTGTCCACATAAATATTTAATTTTGTAATAATTAAATTTTAATTTTTCAATTTTGTTTATTGTACAGAATTTAATAGAATATTCATGTTAATTATTCTTATTGCACTGAATTTATGTTTGATATTTTATAAATTATATCAATTTTTAAAAAAATAAAATAAATATTTTTAGAAATGAATAGTCATATTTAAATAGTAATTTTCTTTAAAAAATGATTACATTATCATAATAAGTTTCAAAGATAATCATATTTTCACAAGGTATTGTGACTACGATGAGAAATGTCTCATTGAAAAGCGCATTAAAGAGCAAATGACACCAACAATATCGCTATCGAGATAATAAATAATCATAAAGAATGTAGCATAAAATAAACCATTAAGGAATGACATAACCAAGTACCGAAAGGTTAAACTAAACCATTCGCGGAACTATATTTTTAAACCGCCCTATGTTAACATTGGATGTTTCTAATGGACCATTATGATACCATTAAACCCCGTACCTTTTGAAATAATTTCAACTATCATTAATTTTACGTTATATTCATTCATGACACCTCGTTCCAAGTCGTTTGATATATTACATGCTATATTTTAGCATTGAATGTTCCAATGAACCATAATGGTTCAAAAACAAGGTTCCTTGAAACCAATTTGGACTATCATTAATTTTACGTCATATTCATTCATGACACATCATTCCAAGTCTTTTGATATATTACATGCTATATTTTAGCATTGAAAGTTCCAATGAACCATAATGGTTCAAAAACCAGGTTCCTTGAAACCAATTTGGACTATCATTAATTTTACGTTATAATCATTCATGGCACCTTATTCCAAATCGTTTGATATATTACATGCCATATTTTGATATTGAAAGTTCTAATGAACCATAATGGTTCCACTAGACCAGAATGGTTCCACTAAACCAGGTTCCTTGAAACCAATTTGGACTATCATTACTTTTACGTGATATTCATTTATGATACATCATCACAATTTGTTTGATATATTACATGCCATATCTTATCATTGAAAATTTTTGAAGGTGTCATAAAGGCAACAATTTTCAAAATGGTTCATTTCCTGAACCATATTTATTGGCCGAAATAGTAATATATATTCGCTTGTATCTCGTCATAAGATTTGTTTGACATATTACTTAATATATCTGTCGATTGAAAATTGCTAGTTGGGGTCGTGATGATACCATTTGTGGACGTGCTAATGAACCGATTTTGATAAAATTTATGATTTTTTCATGGAATGTACCATATTCATCGACTGACGAAAATAGTAATGAATGTACCATATCATACGATTTGTTTGATATATTACTCAATATTTCTTCCCATTGAAAATTGCTGGGCGGGAAAATAGAGGTACCATTTGTGCACGTGCCAATGAACCGATTTAGATAATATTTGTAACTGGTTCGTGCCATGAACCATATTCATCGACTGACGAAAACAGATTTTGAAAATCTTTCATAACCTCGGAGGAGTTTGAGTGACAGACAGACAGACAGACAGACAGACAGACAGACGGATAGACACGTTTCCCCACACTGATAGCATAAAGCACCTTTCGGTACTTAATAAAACAAGTATTTTTGGAAAAAGTTACACATTTTTTAAGAAAGAGTCAACAAATAACCGAAGTGGGGGCCGCCTCCATCAAAAACGTTAGCTGCTCATGATGTCATCTTAGCCAAACAGACGCCGACGAGATTTGTAAATCAACACCTCCTAGAAAGAAAGCCTGAGCACTGAAAATTCATACATTATTACGTAATAATAAAATCTTGTAAACATTCCAAGGAGGAGCTTTGGCAGTGTAGCAGAACTACATTTATACGTTTATTAAAAAGAAATTAACCCCCTCTCCTCCCGCCTCCCGAGTAGGATAAGGCAAGTCATTTATTTTTACCCCTTTATCTGCACTTTTTACCTCTCTCCAATTTTTTTAATCAATAAATTGATTTTCTCGAACGTAACATGTAAAAAATGTAAAAAACCTCGTATCTTCTTTTCCTTTCACATCATTTCCGAACGTATGATATATCACATGCCTTAGAACAAAATGACTGCCACCCCCGCAAATCCGATCCCACTGGAACAATTGGGCCTAAACTTCATAATAATGTAGATCTTGCCTACAGGAATCTGGATACTGGATTTTACGCCTTTACGTACCTAAATAATACACATGTATGTTGCACTCTCTGAATCCCACCCCCGTAATTCCGAGCCCCGTATACCAATGAAAACCAAACAAAATAGTGCAGATGGACATGCCCATAGTAATCTACATTCCAAATTTCAACCTTCTACCTCAAAAAATGAAGAAATTATGAGGGGGACGGACTGACATTTTAAAACCTATAGGTAGCTCCATTCTTATTCTACTTACGAGGGTCAGTCAAATGAAAACCGGAAATACTTTTTTACAGCTCCTTTATTACAGACAGAGTTGGTGCACTATTCTTCAATGTAGTCCCCATCTTTTCGATGCATTTCCGCCACTGAGTCGGGAAGGCATGGATACCTCGGGGAAAAAAAAATCTTCATGTAATAGAGATCTTGCTTATAGGAATCTGCATACCGAATTTCACTCCTTTATATGCATAAATACACCTAGACCTTTTGTCCCCTCTAAGTTTCACCCCAAAAACTCCGACCATAGTGGGCTAATCAAAACCAAACTAAATAGTGAAGGTGCACATGCCCATAATATGCTACATTCCGAATTTCAACCTTCTACCTCAAAAAATGTAGAAATGATGAAGGGTGATTCAAATCGTGTGTAAAATAAAACCAATAAGTAAATCCATTTTTCCCGCTACTTAATAATAAGCTTATAGATTATGAGCACTTGAGCAATCGTGCGTCGACAAAGCGATTTCACGTGCGCGCGCCGATGTCAATAATGCTTAAAAGATGAAGAGAAAGTAACAATGTATTCCTTCTTGACAAATCGATTGTTATATGACATGCCAGTATCTTTGAATTCTTTGCACTCATTGATTTAGCACGTGAATTCGACTTGAAGGGGTTCACGAAATATTCTGAAAAGTTGATACGTCCGAGCTAAGACTTTGATGGTCATATTTCTGATTACAGGAGTCAGAGCTGTGCACGGCCGGCCAGCTCGCGGGAGATCAGACAGTTTTGCTTGATCTTGCGGCGATGATGACACACGCTTTGCCCAACGACTCACCGTGCTTTTGTCCACTGCCAGATCACCGTAGACATTCTGCAAGCGGGTATGAATATCTGAGATGCCCTGGATTTCCGCCAAAAGAAACTCAACCACTGCCCGTTGTTTGGAACGCCCTCCATTGCAGACGCCACTTTAACAGCTCACTATAGTGCTGTCACATATCGGAGGTCAATGAAACTTTACGAGACGAAGCGGAAATGTTTGAAAATGTTCCACAAGAAATGTCCAGTTTTTTCAACCAAAATTAGCCGAGAAAAAAAATGTGTTGCATTACTTATTGAACTCCCCTCGTACTTATTACACAGAAGGGACTAATGATGACGTCCTTATGGAGAAAATCAAAGCCAACTAGAAAGACAGGCCCTGACGCGGAAAGTCATCCATTGGATGACTAAAGGAACAACAGCAAAAGTTAATGATTGGACAACTGAGTCATCCATTGGATAAATGGAGATTCACTAATGGGGCCCATGTCTGAATTTAATAATAGTTTTTAATCGGTTTTTCGAATAGCTAGGCTTTCAAATGCGTCCAGGAGATGTTTTTCATTTATTGACTGAATCAGTACCAGGTCGTATCTTTTCATTTCCTATTTAGTTGTGGTTCAAGAGTTTATTTTGATTTTCACATTGTTAAGTTTTTTATTATAACAGTTCTGTAGCATTAACAAGAATGATTTTACCGCCAAAGCAGATAACGGGAGCACATTTTCGTTTTATAATATCATACATGGATATATAGAATTAGCCAACAATTTAAAACACTTTAGAAAAAAAATAGGGTGGTGCAAATATGAAAACTAAATTGTAAATTACTCTTTAAGTAAACTAATGTATAGAGAGAATTTAAACGAATAAACTTGAAGAATTGAAAGGTTAAATAGAAAGTGAAGTTATTCTTCATATGAGCCTGTTAAAGCCAAAGTGATATAACTCCACTTTTTAAAAAATCTGAGTTAATGCTACAAATGAAATCCGAATATGTCAAACTAGTTATAGGTGTAGTGGTGTAACTGCTATTTCCCCAAACAGCTTCACAGATGGCAGTGCAAGTTTTTGCGGTACATTAAATTTTCAACTATTATTCTACTAAAATTCTTTATATCTCAAAACTGTTGTTAATGGATTTACAGCACTTTGGCTTTAACAGGCTCATATATTTGAACAAATAAAAGTTCTTTAAATTTGGAGGCATTCCCACATAATGTTAAACGAAGTGAGAATTTGCTGGAGCGTTATGTGTAAGCCTCAATTGCTGAAGCGTTATGTGTAAGCATCTATTATTTTTTCATATGCAATTACTACCGTGTTTCTATATTATCATCTACTATTGAAGCAAGCGATTAACTACTATTAATTAGCAATATATATCACAGTAATTAGTTTTAGATACTATTAAGCCTAACAGCAATATGCTCTTGATACAAATAAGCTATGGTAACTGTAGGTCAAACAACTAGTAAGGAATTGGTTGATATATTACACGCCATATCTTAGCATTGAAAAATTTAACAGTACCATATGTTATTATTAGGACACGTGCTACAAAAGCAATTCCCATTCCCACTATCCTTATTTACTCGTTATATTCACTCATGACACGTTGTTATGAGTTGTTTGATACCATATCTTAGCATTGAAAGTTCCATTGGTATAATATGGTACCATATGGTACTATTAGGGCACGTGCTACTAAACCAATAACCACTATCATTATTTACTCGTCATATTCAATTATGACATGTTTGATTTAGTACATGCGATATCTTAGTATTGGAAGCTCCAACGATACCATACTAAACAATTCACACTCATTATTTACGCGTTATATTCATTCATGATATATCCTTGCAAGTACATGTGCCATTAGACCAATACCTGCTATCAATAGTTACTCACATATTCGTTCATGAGACGTCATGACGATTTGTTTGGTATATTACATGACATATAGGAAATTTTTAAGGGAATATCATAATGGTACCATTAGAGCACGTATATATTCCGGCTATCTCACGTTCGTACTTGTTCATGCTCTGTCCCATATTAATGGATTGGTGAAAACTGTGTGAAAATGTTAATACGTTTTCAAATTATCGTACTAAATAATAAACTCCCTACAAATAAAAATATTCTTTTGATTTATTGACCGATCTGCCATTTCAATAATCGCCAATCACGTGCATCCTGCACGCGCACCACCTAATTAACGTGTAGAGAACGCGTGGAGCCGAACCTATGTGCTCAACACGCGTTCCCCCAATGCAATGTTAATTCGTGTCTTCCAGCAATTCAATACATGCACTCTCTCTATTGCAACGCAATACATTGTTGGAATTGTGTCTACAGACGGACTGAAGGAGGGATAGCTGGACAAACCGATCATATAAGCACTTTTCTACGAAAATGTGCTAAAAAACGTTATTGACTATGAACAACAATTTTTGATCCATTTATTAGTGCAGCAGGAAAATTTATACTAGAGGTCCAAAAGACCCGGCGTATAAATGGAAATGTGCGTAATTCAGGCATCATGCATCATAGGATCTTGGACTAATAACTAATGGACGTAGTCCATTGACTTTGGTAGCTTAAGCCATTTTTGTTGTATAATACGGCATTATAGAATAATTACTCTGTTATTTTTTTTTTGGGATGGATTTAGCAAATATTTGTGCTGAGATTAAAGAGATTTATTAGCATTGGTTTCTCTTATTATTTTCTGGAGAGCGGTTTGGCGAAATTGCAAGCATTAATTGTAACTATGACTTTTGGCTCTTTGTAGGCATATTATTTTTTTTTTCATCAACCGTTTCTGTGGCGTGGTCGAGGCTTATGTTAGTTACGTTTTCTTTGCAGAAAATCTCAGTTGTGTTTATTATTCTGATATCATTGAGTTCATTGCATCATTCTTTCAGCTACTCAGCATGGAGACACAATTTACCATGCCCCCGCATTTTGGCATGCTAATAAATACGGGTACTTAGCTAAATTAATTGCTTTTATGTGTTTTCTGCTGTGGCTTCTTAAATAAATTAATAGCATTATTGTAAGGGAAAGCATAGGTCATGGCACAAAGGCAGAAAGAAAAGAATACAGGCCAAGTTACTAATAATATCGTGTCCAAAACCATTTATAATAATCATGATATCTTTTGCTTTAACCAATGTTTTAAGACATAGGCGAGTCAATTGCAGAATGTCAGTGAACAGCAATTAGTGGCTACTTACTGCAAAGCTTTCCCTAAATCTATCTCCACATTCTTAATTGAAGAAGCTCCGGATCATTTAGATCTGGCCATGCATTATGTTGAAGGAGCACTGGATCCAAACAGAATCAAGGAGCAATCGCGCCAGGGTATGCGCGAAGATAAGAGAAAAATAGTGCCCAATAATAGCAGCGGTCAGGAGGACAGCACTTCAGCAGTGGCTGCTGTTTCCGTCTGGGTGGCGGACCAGAAATTATTAGAAGAAATAAAAGGGGGATATAATAGGGTTCCTTTTACCAAATCACGCGTAATAAATCCCAGGTCCCCATATTTTGTGGAGCAAGGCTTACTGAATAAGCGAGTGGGTAACAAGATAAAATTGGTGATACCCAGGTCAAAAAAAATCACTGACGCCATTATTAAATTAATTCATAGTGATGCTACGTCGGGCTATCTCAGCATATACAAGTCCATAATGAAGGCCACTGAGGTGTATACTGTGTGTGGGTTAGCATCCGATATAACAAAATTTGTAAATGCTTGTGAAGAATGTCAGCTAAATAAGGAGGTTCAGTGAAAGCCCTTTGGTGAATTGCAGCCTCTAGAGGTCTCTCCACAATGTTGGCGTACCATATCAATGGATTGTGTAATGCCATTACCAAAGACCAAGAAAGGCTATAATGCCCTTCTTATGGTCACGAACAAGCTCACTGAAAGGGTGAGGCTTATGCCCTGTCATTTGTCCATTATGACTGAGGAAACCGTGTGCCTGTTAGTTGACAACATTTTTAAAATTTACGGGTTTCCTCAAGTCATAATCTCCGATAGGGATGTATGTTTCCAGTCTAAGATTTGGAAACATCTTCAAAATTCTTGGTAGGACATTAAAGTTCGCAAATGCTTACCATCCTCAGACTGACGGGCAGTCCGAACGTACCAACCAGACCATCACTCAAATTCTAAGAAACTATCTCAATATGGACAAAACTGATTGGGACGACTATTAATTCGTCGATATCCGAAACTACAAAATATCTCCGTTCTATTGTGATTTGGGTAGAAATATTCAATTTCCTCCCTTTTTAAATAAATACGCAGAGAGGCACTGCCAGGGAAACGCATTTATTACTCATCTAGCCAAGCTATTATTTCTAGCACGTAGTAATATAAATAAAGCAAACAAAAGGTACAAGTGCGACTTCAACAAAAGGCATACCAGGTGGAATCTAAGAGTGGGGGTAGAAGTTTTAGTATGGGCCAAACGTCTCTCTCATTTCAAGGGAGAAAAGGGCATAAGCTATATAGCAAATATGTCAGACCTTTCAAAATTCTTGATGTGATCAACAAGGTCTCAGCACGCGTCCAGATACCACGAAAGTGGGGGGGGGGGGGAACAAAATTATGCACTGTTCCTTTTTAAAGAAATTTGTTAGGAGGAAAGCAAAGACAGTTAAACCCCCTAGATTCATTGCTGACCCCCATTTTAAGGATGTCTATAAGGTGCAAAAACTCTTAGACATACGGGGTAAAGGAAGAAATGGTTATGATAAACCCTCCTCGATGCCAATTTCTGGTCAAATGGGATGGTTATGATAAACCATCCTGGGAACCAGAACGGAATCTTCACAGATGCAAGGCCCTTATTGAGTGATTCTTCAAAGAACAACATTCGGCTAAAGGATGAAATCTGGGCAATAATACTCAGTCCGTTAAGCATGCAGAAGCATCGCTGGCAAAACAGCGAGCTGCTGGGGCGAGGATGTCACAAGGAATTGTGACAAATGGCGCAGGAAATCCTAAACGTAAATCGTGCGGCGTCCAGCCTAAGGGATCTAATAAAGATCCACCATCTGTTGCCAGTTCTAGCAATAATAATATTATTAGCCAAGACAATATAAATAATATTGATGTCAATAGATGGCATCGCGAAGCTGTGAAACACGAAAGTGATGGCACGATGTGCAAAAAGCATGCTGTTTGTAAGAGAGGGAGAAAACGGTATAGAAAAATGGACAGAGAGAAAGAGTCAGCGAACACGGACAGTTTGGGGAGTAGCAGTTCTGATAAACTCTGTGAGAACAATGGATATTACAAACAAATATGTTTAGAGTTATTAGAAACTGTATCTGTATTTTTAGCGAACAGCTCAACTGAGGAACGCTCTTCAAATTTCCCACCTTTTCATGAACTCTCTCATATTTTTGCGGCCGAACAAGGTGCTTCGTGCGTACGGCGTAAAGAATGTTTTTACTTTGATTCTACTTTTGCAGTAGAAGTGGATTTCGTCGTGAAGCCAGCAAATGGCTCGCAGCCACGTCCGCATCAAGGAAAAGATTCTCCCCAGCCAGCGAACGCACGAGTGAGAATTTCTACACAAGACGGAAGTGCAGGTGGCAGCCAAGCAAACTTCTTAACCAACCTTCAGCCGGAGTTTCTCCAAGCTTTGATGGAATTGCTCACGAAGTCCAGCAACGTTGTGTGCATCTTAGGCCTGTCTCCGTCATGGATAGCTGAGCTGAGTCAGTCAGGAGATCATTGTTTTTCATTCACCCAAAAGGCTTCAGTGGTTCTTATTATGCCCTGGGGTCTATACGCCTTCCTAAATGAAGATTTGGGCGCTTTCTACATAAATCGAGGTAAGCTGACTCTTGTCTTATCTATTATTGTTGTTCCCTTTCTCACGCAAATTGAAGTTAATGTATCTGCGTCTCTACTTGCTTTAATTCATTTACTTTGCTCTTTCCAGGAACTGTAATTACTCTCCTCCATTAAATGCCTATGTGTCACTATTTTCTGTTTACTGTATGCAGCTAAATTTTTCTACATCTCATTTCATGAGTTCAGAATGCCTCATCAGGTATGTGAAATCACCAAAGTCGACTTCAATAGACTTTTAATAGCAAGATTAACTTTTGTATCAATGTTAATCTAGTTTCGACCGTAAGCTCTCTGTAATTGAGCTATATGGATTCTTTGTGCCTTATCTAATCTTTCTTTAAACCTTAAGACAGAATTGGGGTCGATTATTCCCCTTGTATATCACAGTGCGTTTATCTACGCCTTTGTCATTTGTAATTCCTCGTGTTAGAGGACACAATTTGTAAAATGCATTGTTTATTATTTATTAATGTATTTTTGTTATTATTTATTCAATCAAAATAAAAATAATTGTCTGTAGAGCTTCATGTACATTCCTTTTAGTCTTATTCCACTGCGTAGTGACTTTTCTACGTGACACACTGCGTCTCTAACGTCGTCATCAGTCGTGGCGATTTAATTCTGATTCGTCGATTGTACAAAATCATCTCATTAATGCGGACAATTTGTTCAGGAATGTTGGACGTAGATTGTCTTCCTGCGCGGTATTCACCGTCAAATCAGAGTGCCTATTTTCAAACTGCTGGCACCCCTTCACAATTGCAAGATGAGAAATCACATTACTCCCATTGACATTGCAATTTCCTTACAGATTTAAATGCAATTTAAGCTCTTTCCCCACCGAAAACTGATTGTTCCGCTAATCTCCAAATTGGAATGTACAACCAGTTGCTGCGCCATGACAACAATACTCTTGCGTACGCAGTAAATGCATAAAAACGTGGGATTATGCCTCGTTGCAATTAAAGATATAGAATGCAACATCCTTAAAAACTGCGAATGATGTCGATGCTCTTCATCCATAGATGGTACTGAATGTAACTTACTTATTGATTCACCCTCGTATATTACGACTGAAAGCGTACAAACGCATCCAAAATATAAAATGTAAAAATACGTTTTTTTTTCATTATTTTGGAAAAACGGAAGAAGAGAGGGACAATAAAATATCTCAAAAATATTTTTTTGTGTCAGAATCATTGTGTAAAAGCTTGCAATTCATTTGGTTTAGGGGCACTTTTAATCACTTAACCTGGCCATAATCTTTGACCCTGAAAATCTTACCCCCCTCCCCCGTGGGAAATAATCATAGGTAAACAATAGTGTTTCGTCCTCCAAGACGGGACTACTGGTTGTCCCTGAACATTTTTGTTAGTTATACACTCACATGCCAAAAGTCATGGGATAGCACCTAATTACGTGCGGCACCTCATTTAACCCAGCGAATTGCCACAGTGCGACGTGGCATTGATTCCACAAGTTGTGGAAAACATCTGAAGACATTGCCAACCAATCCGACTGGATAGTTTCCCAAAATTGCACGGTTGTTTGAGGTGCAGGAACCGTGAACGAATGCTCCTCTCGAGCACATCCCAAATGTTTTCAATTGGATTCATATCTGGTAATGGGGTGGCCATATCATGAGCTGGAATTGCCACGAATGCTCCTCCAACCAGTCGTGGCCTGATGGCATGGTGCATTGTCGTCTTAGAAATTCCCATCGTTGTCATGGTATGTGAAGTCCATGAACGGCTGCAGATGGTCAGCAAGCAGCTGGACGTAGCGCCGGCCAGTCAGTGTAACCATTGCCACACTGAACATCTCACCCCTTGCTCATGACAGTGTAACTAAACCTACTGACACTGATTTATATATTTATACTGTTTGCACATGATGCTACTGCCATTTGAAAAATAGTCCACTGCTATTCCATGACTTTTCGCATGTGAATGGGTTTGCAGTCAAATGAAATTGTGAGTATATTTGCAATATTAATTGCATGTGAATATATTTGTAAGATTAACAAATTTTACCTTTCCATTTTACAGGTTTATCCGCCAGATTTTTTAAAAATGAAGGGATCTTTGGTATTAGCTCTTTCTTTACTTATAGGTAAGTTGAATATCGAATAAAAGCTTAAATTTTTATGAAATAAAATTCTGAAGCCATAAACGCTATATACTACGAGCCAAAAAGTATAGACGGGGTGCGTGTTTACAAACATTTGCTTACCTTGTGCCTAGACTTATTTCCGCTTTCGTAATAATTGAACTTCTGGCGTTGGCTGTTACTAAAAGTGGACATTATTCAGATTGACTGCCGAGTGCCGCGATTTATCATTAATTTATTAGCGAGTCGGATTATAAAACGGTACACGGAAATCGATGAAACTTCACTTTACTAAATAATTTTGCCTTTTGCGAATTAATTGAACCGGAAGGAACACAACACGTAATTTCTGTTGGTTAAATTTTTCGTTTTTTACTCTTTCATGGCTCAAAAATTCTATGGTCGGAAGTTAACGACGGCATAGAAAGTGGTGCATACGCGTTCCTACTTCCTGCGCACCCAGTCTATACTGACACTTCTTAGAAATGGAAAGCTTGAATGACGTTAGTGATATCGTGAAGCGCGAAATAACTTTTGCATAAGTAAAACTTTGCAATATTCAATCACACTCAATTATCAAAATAATGGATCGTACAGAGAAACTCATCGAACTCTGTACATGACTATTGCACAATTTGGACAATGCCATTAGATTCACACGAAACAGCGCAGCAGTGACCTCATGAATTCACTGACAGAGATCGGCTAAGACTGTTAGTTTGGCTTACAAACTATATTGAACAGTTTGCTTCTACTGCTAAATCACTATGGAATTCGGACAAGCATTAAGGACAGTCACTATCATCGGGATTATTTTTGGCGGAAGTTAACACATGTCGGTTATCATAAAGTAGACTATATTATACAATTGTAACACCGTGTGTTTGCGGTTCACAGTCCACGCATGAAACATAGAAAATTTCGAATTAAAAGCAAGGATTAAAAATCCAATCAATTTTATTAAACAAAATTGTCAAATAATCAAACGTCCTTTTATTTTTACAATTTCTCTTTCTTAAGAAAATTCACAATATTATTGACGTCTCACTAACATAATCCTAATACAATCAGCGCATCTAAGAAAGTCTACTATTTCATAGGTTAGAGCAATACATGCGCTAGGCTCCTTTTCTGTGGCGGCCAATTGTTCAAAAACAATAGTTCATTATCCATATTCAACAACAACTCCGCCTGGACAAACTTATTCAGCTTATTTGATCAATGGCCTTTGGGCTAAGTGTCTCACCTGCCAATTAAGCATAAGTTTCCTAAAGAGAGACTTCCCATCGCTTCCCTTTGAGGTCTAAGCCATTCTGCTGTCTTCTTCACACTAAAGCGACTATTGTTAATCGTATTACTACCAATAATAAGCCCTAAATAAGGCCATTTGATGATGATTTAACAGTCTTTGACGTTTCTGCGCGCAAACCTTCTGTCTATACCCTGTCTTTAGTTTAGTTGAGTGACATCACGAGTGAAGCGGTTACAGTTCGTCCACATGAAGTTTATGGTTTGAATAAATTTCTATATAAAAATTTCAAAATTTCTCTTTGCAATCATATTTCATGTTTTTCTTCTCTATACAATAAAAAGCGGTGGTTCGAAAAGTCATTTGACGAAATTAGAAAAAAATTATTAACGGCGGAAGGATATCGTGTACTGTGTCTGATCAGCGACGTTTTTCGGTGAGGTCAATCTCATCTATAGGCAGTGTTCGCCACACACTTTGACGGTCTAACGGTCGCAGATAAACATAAGAATTCTAGAAGAACGCTGCATGTATTGTGCTCTACAACTTCGTGATAGTAGCATTTTTCTTGAAATGGTCTGGGCGTCTCGTTTAATGTAAAGAAAACCGTGCATTTTGTGATTTATCTGAACATTTCAGAGAATTCTAAGCTGCCGCCAATGAAGAAACAGTTTGACATAGATAAATTTACATATCATCATGACAGATTGACCAACCACAAATCATGGTCTATAACTGGATGATTCAATGAAATGGTCCTAAACAGAGTCCGGACTTCAACGCGCCTGACTTCAAGCCCGTCCGTGTTTGAGTTAGCAGCTCCTCTGAATTTTCAAGGTGTAACTTTCAGGAAACTTGTGGATATTCTTTATAGACGAGTAGAGGCTTTAATATAATATTTGTAAGAGATGGCCCAACGCCATACAGAAAAATTTCGTTTAAATGTTGTAGTTGTTTTTTTGTCAAAGTCTCAATACTTTTGGAAGAAGGTAATCAAAAGTGTAAAGGGTAATTGTTACGAGATTATAGAAAATAAAAACTTATATTCTCAGGAATGTTTTTAAGCGAGGCTATGACAGACGAACAGCCAGCATCCAGTGACAATGAAGCTACAACACCAAGCCTCCAATGTAATATAGAAGGAGATCCAGATACCAGTGGTACATATGACAAATATATTGAGTGTTCCAAGAAAGTGGAATCTGATGATGAGCTGTGCACGTGAGTCAGAATAATATCATAGCATAATTCTTAAAAGAAACTCGTTTTTTTGTGAAAATTGTTCGTAAAGAATAACTTATAAAATTTTATTAACAATGAATTATCCATTATACCGTATATTAGCGCTTTGGAATCAGGTTCATTGTACACATGTTACGAAAAGGCTTATCTGGATTCATCCAAGTCAATCTGCAATAAAGCTGTGCTTTCCACGATCGTCCTTACGTCGACCACCCTTGTCATGGTTTGCGTAAGTTTGAATATTTTTGCTACCTGGCATATCGTCATATTCACATAAAATACAGGGTGAGTTTAAAGTCGCGCACATCAAAATTTGGCTGCCCGTAAAAGTACCAGTTTCAGAATTTAAATGAAAGTAAAGTATCGCAGAGATTAGTTGACACATTGGCTTTTATTTTTAGCAGACAAACCTTAGGTGTTACAATAAATTTTGAAATGACGTCCTTTTTCGCGAATATAAAAGTGTGTTCGTTTTACCAGATTTCGTGAGACTCTGCGAAGCACGGCAGTATTGAGGTTAGATATGTTGTTGTGATGTTCGTTTTCAGCTCAGCAATCGTGTGTGAACTATTCACATAAACAACCTTTTTCAGATAACCCCATAGGAAGAAATCGGGGTGATAAATAAGGCGAGAGAGAGGGCCCCAATTCGAAAGAGGACGTCATTTTCAACATTTATTGTAACACCAACATTTGAATTATGTTTTTCTGGGACCTTAACTTTCATTTAAATTCTCAAACTGGGACCTTAACGGGCAGCTAAACTTTGATGTGCGCTACTTTAAACTCATTCTGTATTTAAGTATGTTTATGCTTATTAAAGTTTATTAGAGTGTGTGCGTGTGTTTGTATGCTTATGTGCGTGCGTGGAGAGAATTTGGACATTTCAAAATTTTCAGAACTGATCTTTGGAATATTCCAGATCTTCGACTAATTTGTCTGCTGCTATTTTGCGGATTTGCTACTACTCCTGCTAATTAATGTTTTAACTATTAGAGTTATTGAAAAGAAAAGTATGAAAATTACCGGTTGAATGTAAAATTTTGTTTAAAAATATTATAGCATATTCAACAATGTCGATAAAAATAAAAAAAATAGCAGATTTTATTTTTCAATATCTTCAACATAATTTGCATAACTGTCAACAAAAAAAAGATCATATTCATTTCAGGTCGGTTCGCAACAAACCATCGTTTGAGATTGATCAAAAGACCGTGACATTTTATTAGATTATTTATCACTGTTTCAATGGTTACATGTTCGTTTGAAGGTGGCCCCACTCGTTTAAATGCACTTACGAAGGCCAAATCAAAAAGTTCCCATTACTTCTCTGCAGACGGAAAATGAAATTTCCTTGATACCGATATTTTGTGATGGGAAAGAGCGAAAGAGATAACGG
Organism: Rhysida immarginata; assembly: GCA_023313115.1. NCBI lineage: Eukaryota > Metazoa > Arthropoda > Chilopoda > Scolopendromorpha > Scolopendridae > Rhysida > Rhysida immarginata. Next base: position 511,040 of record JAHWFO010087125.1, read on the forward strand.
AAAACTTTCCAATAAATTTATTAAGAGAAATAATTCGTGTATATTGAAATAAAATCTTGTAATTTAAAAAAGGAGCTTTAACTGTGATGCAGTAGTAATTGTAATTTTGTTAAATAACTTCTTGAAAATTTTGGAGCAGAATTATAAGTTACTCGGAATTGTCCTTTGTACACTGTATTCTTTCTCATCATTACGCATTTCTACATGCCATGACCTGAAACTGACCCTGCTCTAGTTCTAGTTCTAGTTATTACGGGAACAGTAAGACTCAACCATCGATGGAACGCGCGCTGGCGCTAGTAACTGCGGATGAAAGCGATAACTAATGGTTTTGCAATTCCGGATTGGGCCTTGTGATGTGGCTTTGAAGAACTGCAGTCGAGTCACTTTCAAGAGATCTGGGTAGCATGTTTTCCCGGATCAAAATTTAAATCCCAGGCACTTAACTGTTGAATTCCAGATGGAGCGACATAAGAACGAATAGCAGGGGCGTCAGTATTTACCTCTTCCGTGGTAGAATTCCATTGAACACTTTTTACGAATGTGTTCCCATTCAACACTACTTATTGCTGTATCGGTAATTCGTGCTATGAGTTTTCCCAACTAGCATTACTGAAACGAAATCGCCTCTCAAAAAATCCATCCAGATCCAATTCTTCATTTTTCTTAGCTCCGATTTTCCCACGTACGTATTCCAATACTCCTCGCAGTTCGCCTCAATTTTCCCTTCCCAAGGAGTCTTTCTCTGCCCTCCTCATTCGCTATTGCATCTTGTATGTCCTCTCTGATTCTTTCTATCTGTTCATTGTCCTTTTCTTCCTTCTTGCATCCTGGAAGCTCCACTGGAGTAAAAGGTTCTTGTTTTCAAACGGCGCTTCCGAGAAGGATGTGACTAATACACACTCGCACAGAAACAGGCACACGGTAAGTCTATACAGGTTGTAACAAAACCGTTCGGCCAAACTTTCAGGATACATTTGTCATATGTAAAGGAAGTAAATGTTATATGGCTCAGGAAACGCTTTATTTCCATGTTAGAACTCTAGGACAGATGAATAGGTAGAGGTGGACCATTTCCTTGTCTTCCGCCCTCTCCGGACCTAAAACATACTAGACTCCTATTTGAAAGCTCTTGTGCATGGAACACCGGTGATAAGATACAGAGAATCTTCGTGTCTTTATTGTGAAAGGCTGCGGACGATACGCACTTCTCCAGGGATAGATCAGCACATACGGGATTCAATGCGATGGCGGTTGATGCATGTATCCATGCTAAACGAGGGCATTTTGAATATTTCTTGTAAGAAAGAGTTTCATGTGGTGTGTTGGTAAGTTCTTTTCCTCTCTGCTTCCCATGAGTAGTGTAATTAATTAAGAGTTGTAGAAAATAAGTTTTAACATGGAAATGAAGCGTTTCAGGACCTACACTGGTGGACAAAAGTTTGGGAAGTCGTTTTTTCTATGAAATTTCAATAGTATAAACTTAATTTTTTATATGAGTTTGGATGTAATAACAAACATTTATATTCAAGGAACAAAGTATGGAAAAGTTAATTTGCCTATTACTTACAAGCAAACTACCTAAACTCCCCTGGTCAAAAGTTTGGGATATACGATAAATTTGGATATTCTATCATGATAAAAATTTTTTATTCGATTTCCTTCTATTGCTGGTGGTAAAGGAAGCTTCAAACTGTTGACCGAGGCAGAAAGAGAAAAAATTAAGATACTGTACGAAGAGCACAAGAACTTTAAATTGTATGTTGGCTACAATACGGTTGTCCGGATTGTCAAAAATTTGAACAGAAAAACGGGGAAGAAAATGGGTCGCTCTTCTGCTCTAAGTCGCAGGGAAAAATCGCGCATTAAACGCTACTGCAGAGCAGAAATTACACCAGGCCACCTGGTCAACAGTTCTCGGATCCAACTCGGGCTCCAACTAGATGCTTCTAGGAAAACTATACGACGAGAACTTCAACATCAGAACTTTTCCTAAGAAGTAATTACTTCCGTTAACAAGCAATTGCGAAGAAAATTCCGTTAACAAAAATACAACAACAAGCCAGGCTGCAATTTGCAGAGAAGCATATTCGGGAGAGCACCAACTTTGAAACCGTCATTTTTTCCGATGAAAAACGTTTCAGTTTTGATGGGCCAGACAACACATGCAGTGATGAGGAACATCGTGGTACAAAAACGTCTGAACCTAAACGTGTGAAGCGTCAAATGGGAGGTGGAGGTGTGATGGTATTGGGGGCAGTCTGCAGCACTGGAGAGCTAAAGATCCAGGTGATTGAAGGCACTTATACTGCTGCCAAGTACTTGCAAGATCTTCAGGATGTATTTATACCATGGTGCAAGCAAAAATTTCGTAGAAAGCCCTGGATATGGCAACAGGACAACGCCTCTATCCATAAAGCACGCATCATTTCCAAGTTTTTTCAGGAAAACAACATCACTACTCTTGACTGGCCGGCTCGGAGTCCAGATTTGAACATAATTGAAAACATTTGGCACCTCATGAGCAAGGAGATTTACGCTGAACAGCAGTATTATTGTCGGGATGCTTTGATCAAAGCTACCCAGAATGCAGCGAAGAAAATTGATGCAAATGTAATCCTTAGTTTATTTAAATCAGTTCCAGGTCGGCTGTTAGACGTAGTTAAGTCAAATGGAGCACAGATTACTTGTTAATTCACTATTTATTTTCTGGTTTTGCTTTACTTTGTGATGATACCCCAAACTTTTGACCAGGGTAATGCATGTAATATGCTTGTAGTTATAAGCAAATATACTTTTCTTTATTTTGTCACTTGCATGTTATTGTTTGTTATTAGATATAAACTCGTATATAAAATTAAGTTTCTACTGTTGAAATTTCATGGAAAACAACGACTTCCCAAACTTTTGTCCATCAGTGTATATCCGTATAACATACTTTCTTTTTCTCCATGTGAGGAACGTTTCCTGAAAGTTTGGCCGTTACACCCTGTAATCAGTTTCCGTTTCACTAATGGTGGCCCTTCGGTACTTATGCTCCTATTTCATTGCTCTGTCATCCTTGGTAGTTACGGTGGCACTTATAAGCTGCTTCATATTGCAGCTCATTGGTTGACCTTCCTTTCGGTGGTCATTTGGCATGTCAATTGGTCAAATAGGACGTACTACTTTTTTGTGTTATCTTCAAAAATGTAAGCTGTAAGAGAAATATTAAAAAAAAGAGTCTTTGTCGATTAGCTCTCGTATATTTTATCTGTTCATTTATAAAGAGTTTACTAAAATGAGAAATTTTCATAAAATATTCCAGGGATTCCCTCGAAACTACAATCGTTCTCTTCTTTTTACAGCCCCAATTGAATTCGTCTTTTGTGCCCATTTTTGAAGAAGCCTTGCCGAAATTCCCAAATGAAAGCGAGGAATTTTATGAACATTTTCCAGAGGCTCTGAGAAATATCATGTAAGTTTACTTTTGTAATAGCATTATATACACAATTTCTTTTAATTTACAATCTCTCTATTCATCTGACGAATTTGACCAATTCTTTCTGTTGGTTTCGGCGAATTTCTCATACACTAAATGCCCTAAAATATTGCTATTGATCCGGAGACTCCTGAGGAGCATATTAATAGGATGTCGGTCCATCAAGTTTTGATAGATGGTTGCAGAAATTGCTTTCCAGGCATCCATCAGAGCTGCAGTGAGACCGGTTACAGAAAATGGACGACTGGCTGGGCACGGAATCTACATTCTGATTCATTCCAGAGATGGACGACTGGCTAAAGTTACATCGAGGTTCTGTGAAGATCAGTCCAGTTTGATACTCGTGTCGTCAATCTTAGGCCGCACGAGCTTTGATGTGTGGACGGAACAGTTGTCCTGTTGGAACAGAAACGGGCCTTCCAGAGCTTTGGGTTGCAAGGTTATTCAGAAAATGCAAGACACACTGCCACAGGAGCAAAAGAACTTTAGGTAAACCACGAAAAACTTCCCCACACAATTATGCTTCGGCCATCGAACATGAATATGAAGCGCTCATCAGGCAACCGCCCAACCCAGACGCGTCCATCGTCGACCAGATTTTAATGCGAAAATTCATCATTTCCAACCATCTGTTTTCCACTATTCCACATTCGCTTGGCATGACGGTGCGGCTTATGAGAGATCGCACATCAGTGGAAACCAATGTTTCTTAGTTCTCGATCAATAATACTGCTGCCCGACGTATTTGAAACTCACGAGTGATCGTTGCCATTTCAGGATATTCAGGATGTCTGTAACTTCGTCCTGCTGCGCTTCAGGTTCTACGAAGTTTCCATTTTACAGTTACATAACACTTAGTTGATTTAGGCGATATACCAGGAACCGGTTTTCCACAAAGGTAGCATCCGATGTTCATGTCATGTTCGAGTTCACTGAGCTCTGCCGACTTACTCATTATCTGTCTGACACATGTAAACGCGCTCTTAATCCTCTATCAGACCATATAAAGTTAAATAACGTATCAGACAGCATAAACAGCCATACTTGTAATACTTCCGCATAAGTTTGGCCATATAGTGTATTGAAGTTATATTCATTATTATTGCCAGATATATAATGGACAGTTTTTATTCTATTCTGTTTTCTTTTATTTACAGTGAAAAATTAGAAAACAACTACAACTCAAATGAAATTAATTAACCATAAAAAGACCAAGACATACAGAATGAAGGATCCATGGTATTAGTATAGTCAGTGCAAAGAGGCGATTTTGAAATAATATACTTAAATAAAAACGTTGATAAAATGAACAGGCCATATCGCCGAACACGCTCGTTATACAGGATGTCCAAAAAATCTGGTACCAAAACAGATATCTCAAAGCTGCCAGGTAGGCGAGATCTGATAAGTGTGGTTAAAGGTAATGGGGGGGGGGATTCATTGCCGCACTCAAATTTGACTTTGACCCCCACATTTAAGGTCATCCATTTGCTAACACGAAAAATATTAAAGATAGAGAAAAATTTTCGATTGCTATCCTGTAGAGCAACACCACATTGCTCTAAAAACAATTTTTAATCACACACTTCCCCTTGATAGAATTTGAGAAAATGGGCGAGAAAGAGTCGCTCAAGGCTGGCTAGGTTAGCTTCACTGCAATTGCCACATTTATTTACAGGAATCACGGCTAACATCCCTAGACAATTATGCTTCGGCCATCGAACTTGACAGTGATCACAATGCAGTCGGAGATGAAGCGCTCATAATGCAACCGTCTGCCAGATCCTTATGCGAGATTCATGATTCCAAACCTCGTGTTTTCCACTGTTCTACAGTCGACTGGCATTAACAGTGGTGATGTTCGGCTTATGGGAGATCGCACATCAGTGGAAATCCATATTTCTTAGTTCTCGAACAACAATCCTGCTGTTAGCGATGACGCCCGAGGTATTTTGAAAATCACCAATGATCGCTGCCATTTCAGGATGTTCAGGTTTTACTAAACTTCGTGCTGCTACGCTTCAAGTTCTTCAACGTTTCCATTTCACACTTACATAACACTTAAAGTTGATTTAGGCACCTGTATCAAGGCGGATATTCCAGGAACTGGTTTTCCACAAAGGTGGCATCCGATGATCAAGTCACTTAGATTTTCTGACTTACTCATTGTTTGTCTGACGCACGTATACAAGCTCTGAATCCTCTATCCGTGCTTTTATATCGTTGGATAACGTATCAGACCGTGTAAACTTTTTCCGCATATAATTACTGAAATTATATTAATTACGTTTACCAAATAGATACTGGACAGTTTTTACTCAATTGTGTTTTTTTATTTACAGTGAAAAATTAGAAAACAACTACAACTCAAATGAAACTAATGAGCCATAAAGAGACCAAGACATACAGAATGAAGGATCCATGGTTTCAGTATAGGCAATGCAAAAAGGCAATCTTGAAATAATACTTAAATAAAAATGCTGATAAAATAAAGAGGCTATATCGCCGATCACGGCCATTATACGTTATCTATTCTTTTATTAAAGCATTATCTTCAAGAGCGCTTGTTTTCTATTGAACACAAGACAACTGCCATGATTAAAATGCTTTTATCACAAATTTAATCCAGGTTTAATATTTATATATTTATGTATATGATATTTTCATTGTTTTGAAGAAGAATAAATTACCATGTTTAATTTGAATTTCACTGTATAGGAGTTACGTGTTGTTTTATCTATAGAAAATTTAGAGATTAAAATCAATTTAAACTTTTTGAAAAAAAGAACATAATCTTAAATCTCCCTAAATCCATTTTTAAGTTAATAAAGTAAATATATTATTTACATCTACGTTATTATGCAGCTTATGATGGTCACATTTACGCCGTGTATTTCTAATTTAAATAAGCGACGATTATTTACCTGATTAAAACCTTTTCATATGGACAGATAATAAAACTAGAATGATTTCACCGCCATGGCGGTTAAAAGGAGCATATTTATGTTTTACAGCATCGAGACATCAGCCACAGTTACCTGGAACTAAACTGCATTTTACGAGGGTGGGCTGAAAAGTAATGCCTCCATGGCTGTAATTTTTCGACATAGTCCCCATGCCTTTCCACGCATTGTACCAACGCGTGACTAGTCGGGTGAACTCGTCGGAGAGGAATTCCGGGGTTGTCGTCGACACGAGGATTGAATGGCAGCTTTGGATCCTCTTCTGCAGCACGATAACGCCCGTCCGCACACGATCGCCACACATGAGACGGGGTTGCAGCGCCTACAGTTCAAAGATGAAAAACTGCAGTTCAAAAATGAAAGACTTTGCACCTTGCGACTTTCACCACTTCCCAAAGAGGAAAGAGCACCTTAAGGGGCATGAGTTGCGTTCTGACGACGAGGTGAAACCTGCCGTTCGGTCTTGGTGTCGACAACAACCCCGGAATTCCTCTCCGACGGGTTCACCCGACTAGTCACGCGTTGGTACAATGCGTGGAAAGGGATGGGGACTATGTCAAAAAGTGAATAGTGCATTACATAGAGGAGAAATGTGAGTATCAGATACAAAAAGAATTTTGAAAAATCGGTTAAAAAGTAAAAAAGTTACAGCCATGGAGGCATTACTTTTCAGCCCACCCTCGTAAAACACTTTAATTAAAATGTTATTTAAGATATAGCTTTAGATAATAGACGTATAGAAGTATTTTGAAATCGCTCTCTCTATCACTATATCCTGGCTAGTATATATCAGCTCCTACCCGCCTTTCTTGAGCACCTTGATTTTGTTAAACTTCTCAGACGACTGCGGGCATTTTCGGAGATCTCAGGTTGTATTTCCTCTATTTCCTATTATATTTTTATTTTAATTTACTTTGGAATCTAATTCTTTTTCCTCCATAAGAACATTTATCCAACAATCACTCTCCTCTACGTCTGTTTCCGTCATTTATTGTTACGATCGCCGTCATCTAATCGTTACCTGCCTGCGATTGATTATCCTCTTCACGCCTTAAACGTATCCATCATTTCCAGATTGATTCCTTCTCGATAAGTTCCTCTATTGACTTTATTTTCTCTTACCTCAAGTAAGACTGTTCCTTGAATTTTGAGGTCGACCATCCAGGTCATTCTGTGCAGACTACAATACCTACATTTTCACAACAACTATCCCTGCCTTAGATCCCTGGCTTCCATTATGACTTCGCGTGAAGGGATAAACAACGGCGCGCCTCGTAGCCACGCCTTGAATACACCCCAGCCCTCTCTTGATGACTCTATTTGTGACGTAATTGAGAAGGGAATCTCAGACTACCTTTCGAATTTTTTCAACCTAGACACTTTATTCGATACCCTTCTCCACCATCTCACTTTCAAAATAGATACATTTTTCTCGGACATCATTCACCGCATCTCGACCACTGAAGTACGTCTAGTCACCATCGAAAGTCACCTTAGCAAAATCGACTCTACAATTTCTCATCCTATCCCCCTGCCTACCCCTCCGGATTACCCGATCCCTTCCACATTTAGCAACCTATTTTCCAGCATCCAACAACACATCGGCGACATCGACCAGTGCAGTCGTCGCTCAAACATTAGAATCTACGGGCTTGCTGAATCTTCTTCTAGTACTATCTCTGACTGTTTAGATTTATTCTCTTCAAAGCTATGCGTTACACTCGACTCTTCAGCTATCTATTCCGATAAAATTCGAGGAGGACCTAACGCCTCTCCGGTACCGTTTATTATGCTCAGCCAAGTCTAAGTTCGGGCTCCGTAACGTTGGGACATCCAGCGGCCTAATCTTCACAAAGGACTCCTCCGGAAACACCTTTGCCATTCCCAAATTCACTGTTCTTAACATCTGAACAACACCATTGGATCTCCCCTAATTTAATTTCTGCATTGTTATTTTTTACATTATGTCAATTTCACCCCTTTTACAACCCCCACCCCATGCCCCTTTCTTCTGATAATTTGCCCACAATCTGTCACGTGGATTAAGCAGAGTCAGAGACAAGAGGAGGGAACGATATATTAATGAAAGAAAAATATTTTAAATTGTAAAGAGATGAATTTTTAATGCTTAGACTATTCTAAAGCATTCGACTCCATTCCCCATGACCCTCTCATTTATAAACTATCGCAATTTTACAACGTTCGTGGTCTCACCCTTACTTGGCTTTCAACTTTCCTCTCTGACAGACAATACAGGGTGTAACTAAAGATGTGTTACAAACTTTGGGGAATGATAGAACTGGTCAAAATAAGCATTTTTTGTTCTATGAACATTGGTCCACAACTGCATCGTTTAAGAGTTATAGCCACTGTTCAAAATGACGTCTTCAGCATCAGTGCAGGCTTATGACACACCCCTTTCTGAATTTTGGTATGGTCATGTAAATTTTTAAAGTAACATGACCACACCATCACATTACCATGCAAGCAGATCCTGCACACTAAAAAATCTAACGTGTGTGATCGCATCCAGATATGGACTTACACCTTCCACGAGTGCACTGACATGTTGTTAGTGTACGGTGCTGCAGACGGTAATGGAAGGGCTGCTTGTCGTCTGTACAGACGGCAGTTTCCACAACGTCGTCAGCCAGCTCACACAATGTTTGCTCGGCTTGTGCGACGTCTACGAGCAACAGGAAGTGTAGCTGTGATGCGTGGAGAGCATGGTCGCGCTCGCACTCGTCGTACCGCTCAATTCGAAGAAGCTGTGCTTCGTAGAGTTCACGAAAGACCAACATGTAGCACCCGTGCGCTTGCACACATCATGAACACAGATCACATGTCTGTTTGGCGAGTTCTGCATGACCAACTGTTTCATCCGTTTCGTATGCAACGAGTGCAAGCATTTGGAGCTGCTGACTTTGCACCACGTATGGCATTCTGCAGATGGTTTCTTGCACGTTGTAGAGAGGAACCAGCATTCCCACAGCAGGTGCTGTTCACTGATGAAGCAACCTTCACCAGGGAAGGCATTTTCAACCACCAGAATATCCATGTTTGGGACCGTATCAACCCACATGCCATTTCGACAAGGCGCTTCCAGCAACGATTTTCTGTCAACGTGTGGGCTGGTATTGTTGGCAATCGCCTCATTGGGCCGTACATTCTGCCAGCTCGTATGAATGCACAAACCTACCTCGTCTTTCTTCAGGAGGTGCTGCCTGAACTGTTGGATGACATACCTCTTAACATCCGTCAAGTAATGTGGTTCCAACATGATGGTGCACCTCCACATTTCTCACAGCATGTCCGGGCCTTCCTCACTGATACGTTTGGCGATCGTTGGATTGGACGGGATGGTCCAGTTACCTGGCCGCCACGATCACCAGACTTAACACCATTGGATTTCTTTGTGTGGGGCCACCTAAAGTCCCTGATGTACGAAACAATGGTTAATTCAGTGGAGGAACTCATCGCACAATTGGCTGTAGCAGCAGACAACATCAGGGACTCCCAGCAGATGCTGCAACGGGTGTCTTGCAACGTACAGCGACGAATGCAAGCCTGCATTGACGCTGAAGGGCGTCATTTTGAACAGTTGCTATAACTCTTAAACAATGCAGTTGTGGACCAATGTTCATAGAACAAAAAATGCTTATTTTGACCAGTTCTATCATTCCCCAAAGTTTGTAACACACCTTTAGTTACACCCTGTATACACTGCATCGATTTAATAAGAAATCCTTCACAATCACCCGCACATACGCGTTCCTCAAGGTTCTACCCTCTTCCCCCTTCTCTTTAATCTTTTCATTAATGACCTTTCAGACGCTTTATCCCCCCGACCATTAATACTCTGCGCAAACGAAGCTACCATTTCTTGTTCAGGCTCACACAAGAAGTAATAAAAGAAAACTTTAATCCGGCTTTAGACAACCTATTTCATTCAATCGTATGACACTTAACCTCAACAACCCAGTTTCTATCATATTTCATCAACATAGCAATAAAGAATGATTTACATATGATTCCAAGCAGATCAAATCATTCCAGCACTTTCAAATATTTAGGAGTTCACCTATCCTATAATCTTTCTTGGGACATCCACATAAATGCCCTCTCCACAAAATGCAACCAACGCTTTGGCCGGGTTTTCCCGTCTACACTTTCTGCCTCTCGTAACGTTCTTATTCTACTTTATAATGTTCTAATTCGTTCCTCGCTCAGCTATGGCTTGCTATTCTGGGGTGCAACTACAAAACTAAACCTATTACGCATATTTAAACTTCAAAAGTGGTTTTTCCACATTTTACATAAATTTCGAAAACCTGACCCAGTTTCACACTTATTCAACTCAAGAGACACAATCCCAATATACAAACTCTACCATATTAATCTTGCTACCTTCATTTACAAAGCACTCAATAATCACATAAACGTCTCCATCCCCCAACACTTATTTGCATCCATCAACACCCACCCTTATAACACACGTCACAGTAACGCCTTCCCAACCCCTCTAATTATGCGAACCTATCAACTCGAAAGTATATCCATTGCTGGCAACAGAGTCTGGTCATCCTTACCTCCAAACCTCCGCTCTTCTACAAATGTCTACTTTTTCAATCCCCTCCCTTGTAAGGCCTTTCTTTTATCATCTACTATAAGTTCATCAATCGTAAACACACGTTTTCTTGTATCCTTCCAAGGACCTATTTCATCGGCTCTGCCGTACTGGCCCTGGATGACCATCTTGTAACCAATCTGTAACATATCTAAAGATTAAATAAATAAATAAATAAATAAATAAATAAATAAATTATGAAGGGGACAGATAAGCGGACATTGTAAAAATAATTTTTCTTTCATATTATGTGAAAAATTACAAAAAAACTTGATTTGGAGTTGAATTGTCTTCTCTTTCTTAGATTTTTAGTTTGTAGCAGAACAGCCCATCAAGTAGATGAGCAATCACGAAATTGCGTAGAAAAACTATTGATAAAGTTAAGTCTAACAGCAATTTGCAGTTGATACCAATTAACTATTTATAAAAATAGGTGTATTACATGCCTTAGAAGTAGTGAGTTAAATTACATGTCATATTATAGCATTGACAGTAACACTGGTACTGTAATGATACCATTAGAACAATTCCCACTGGTGCCATAATAGTACCAGTAGAATACACACGACTAAACCAGTTTAGACCATCACTGATTACTCGTTATAATCATTCATGACATGTCGTTACGAGACGTCTATTATAATGCATGCCATACCTTAGCATTGAAAGTTTCCATGGTGTCATTAGAACACGTATAACTAAACCAATTCTGACTCTCATTAATTACTCGATATACTCATTCATGTCAGGTCGTCATGAATTGTTTGATATATTACATGCAATGTTACATTATTACAATATTGTTGCGTATTGTTACAATATTACATGATATATGTTACCAATGAAAAAATCTTAAGGGGGTATCATAATGATACATTAGCCCATGTGCTGTTGTACCTATTCTGGCTATCTCTCCTCGAACTTGCTCGTGCTCTGCTGTCCCATATTTATCGATTGGTAATAACAGAATGTGAAAAAATTAAAATCGCATATATTCAAAAAAACAACATGAAATAAGTTAGGCTAAACAGTACAGGGGATGTACAAATGATTTCGGGGTTTCGTGAATTTCTTGCAACCGTTTTAAGAGAATTGCGGAGATCAAGGTTTGGTTAGGTCAAGCAATCATATCTTTAAGTTTTATTTAAATTGCTCGCATTCTCAAAATTCAAAATTTAGGGTCTAGCTTTGCTAGAGAAAAAATGGTGACAGCATACACTTATGTGAATAAGTTTGAAAGTTGGTTCATGCCATAGCTGCAAACCGACAATGAAGATGGCCTGCACCTATTGCACCAGATGGTGTTCTGCTATAATTCCGCCGTCAAATCCATAATTTCATGAGCCCAAATTAGTTGGCATTTTGTCAAACTTCTGTAGTCATTTGAAAATACCCTATATGTAGTAATTAAAATATAGGAAGAAGGATGAAGGCGAAAGCCACTGCACAGCATCCAAAAAATGTTTTATTATATGCTCAAAAGTCTGTTTGGGTGTGTGTCTGTCTGCCCATCGTCCGTCTGTATGTCCGACGATTATTCAAAAATGCTTTAACTTTTTCATACTCTGCTTTCGCTTTTCGATTGAGACCTTTCCTGAGCTCACCTAATTAATTTGTCATTGAAATCTGGCTAACAGTTACGTGACTACTGAGACCCACCCACCCATCCCCCATTAGATTTTATTTATCGGCAACACGAGGTACGTTCAAGTTCTATCGTCTCCAATTGTTTTTCTGACAAAATACTTAACCCAGAAAGTTGTAACTACTGTTACTTCTCGACGAAATCACCGTGAAGTCGAACACATTTTTCACAGCGTCGGCAGCTTGATTCCATGGCTGCTGAGAACTCTTCTTTAGGGGTATGTTTTGCCTACTAGTAAATCGCTGAAGCAACGCAAGCTCGGTTGGGAAACGAGCGGCCACGGAGAGTGTCCTTCATGATTGGAAAAAGCCAGAAATCGCTAGGAGCGAGATCTGGTGAGTAGGAAGCATGGGAAACCACCTCAAAGTTGTTATTTCGAAGAAACTGCTCAGTTAGGAGTGCCCGATGAGCAAGGGCGTTGTCTTAATGAAAAAGCACCCGTCCAGTCTTGTTTGGTCATTTCTCATGCAATGCTGAAAGGAACTTTGTTCTCAAAACATTTTCATATGAATTAGCTGTACCAGTTGTACCCTTTGGAACACAATGCGTGAGGATTATGCCTTCGCTGTCCCAAAACATGGCCGCCAAAAGTTTCTCAGCAGAGGCTGTGACTCGAAATTTTTTCGGTGGGGGTGAATCAGTATGTTTCCATTGTGAAGATTGGCGTTTCATTTCGGGTTAAAAAATGAAATCCACGTCTCATCCATCGTCACAAATTTAAAAAAAGCACCATTCATTGCTGCATCACGTGTCAACATCTACTGAGAAATTGCCACCCGCGCAGACTTCTGTTCGTCAGTCAGCATTCGTGGGACCCACCTTGAAGAAACTTTCCGCATGAAGAAACTTTGAGTTCATCATGCAAAATGGACTCCACAAACCCCACGGAAATGCCAAGTTTAGAGGCAATATCACGCACACCTAGGCGACGGTCTTCCATAACAACCTGTTCCGCATGAGCAATCATGGCTTCAGTCCGGCTGATTCGTGGTCGAGGCTGCTTCGGTTCAATCTCACATGATTCTCGACCTTCTTTAAACTTTCGCACCCATGAACGCACATTTTAACATAATAACGCCTTCATCGCATATCTCACTCAAATGGCGATGTTTCACCCCCAAGTGTAGAAAACGAATTATTACACGTTGTCACGGGATTTCGGGAAGAGAAATAATATTAAAAAGAAATCCTCGACAAGAATATTTGAGAATAGCGATATGAAGCAACGAAAAGAGTCTACCCGGGAAGAGCGAAATGGAATCGTCGCGAGGAGCGCGAGGGAGAGGAGACCGCGCCACGAGAGTAAGAGGGGAGCGCGGAATAAGGCAGAACAGGCTTGGTTGGAGAACCGTAAAAGTCGGTCGGTGAAGGAGCTCGGAAAACCCTCAAAGGAAATGCCGGTTTTTGTGCATTTAAGTGAAAGAGGGAACGAAACGAGTCAACAAGGCCCGGGTAAAGAATTTCGACGAGAGGAAAACGGCTTAACATAGCCCTGTCTTACTCAGCGAGAACGTCGAGCGCTGAATAGTGCGACTGGCCATGGTAATACCGATATTCATTTAAATAGACTTAGTTTATTTAGTGGTATTGCAAGCTATTATTCATGTACAAATATTACTTGGTGCCAATAGGGTGTCTAGCAAAACGATTTCGTAAAATTCCCTGACCATAAGCAGCAAAAATAAAAAATCTATCTTGATACAATATTATTGATATTTTTCAAATTTTTCGTTCCTATTTTGCATTCTTTGTGCTGATTTTGTAAAGTTCTGATTTTTTGTAAAATTCCCTGACTTTTCCCGGTTGCTAGTCGCCCTGGCCAATTAATGAATAATAGAATGAGCAGAGTCACATTCACGGAATTGTAACATTTAAAGGTTAATAGAAGTGCGGAAGGAATATTTCCGTTCAGTTTAGCTGTATATTTACTTGCGGGCGTAGGAGGTTTCCTGCACCGGGACTAATGGAGCCAAGCATGGACGGCACGAATTGCATAATTGAGGTGCCATCTTTTTCTTTCCGGATAGTGGCCTATGAGCTACACGGCTTGTGATTTTGCTCTTAGCCTAAGTTAAATTGTGACATTCCATGTCAGTTTGGCGCATACGGCTCGGCGGAGGATCAATTCTTTTTTTATTTTATTATTATGTCCAAATAGTGCGTTTCAGTATATGGTGAAATTTTTATGAGTTAATTGTGTGTTGGGGAAAATATTTTGAAAATGTTAATATTTGTTTTTAAATGGCACTTTTGTTTTTTTTGTGTTGTTGCCATTGTTGTAAAATAAACGATCGCTGTTGCAAGGTATTGTTAGTTGCAACAGAGATCGCGTATGCTGGGGTGACATTGTTTTGTTGTTAAGGCAGTGTTGACATCTAGTGAGAGTTGTTGTGATAGAAATATGGAACTGTACTGTGAGTATTCTGTTTTGTTTTCCAGCAGAGATGTTTCTTTAGGTGCGGTTGAGTTAAGCTGAGTGCTTAGAAGTGCCGAAATGGAGCACTGTTTGGAGTTGTTTGTTTTTTTATTTTAGTTCCATTAGCGTGGATTCGTCTTAGCGTACGTCGGGCGTGACGTGAAATTCGAACGCTGCTGCGGCTTGGCCGCCGTCTTTCTGGATGAGTGGTAATAAGTTAAAGACTTTGAAGACGTTGCGGGGTGAGTACTGTTGTCATGATCATTTTGACGCGGCTTGAGGAGCATCATCAGTCAACAATTCATGAACAGTGCAGTGAGTTTGAAACTGAGAACTCGTTTCTCGCCGAAATTGGGCCTGTGGAACTGTGTCGCTTTAAACACCAAAACTGGCATCTTTAAGTTGTCATATTTACATATACTCTTGTTGTAGATGTCTTTATCGAGAGAAGAATCACTGTAGTTACTTATTTAAAGTAGATTAAGAGTATAGTAAGGTTAGTTTGGTGCTTCTTATAAAGAAGGTGATACTCAGTGTCTCGAGTTGCTACGAGTGAGACGGTTAAGGGCTATTGGGCTTTATAGACCACCCTGTGGTGCAGGATACCCAAGGGTGTGTTAGTTACGAACCGTGGTCAATGTGTGTCACCCAGAGGGTTACAGTGGTTCCCCCTCATGACTTAAAGGGACCACATAACGTCTTCTGTGCGTTTACCGGCTTCTGAAGGGTGTCACCATTTCTCCAAAAGGTTTGTCACTGTGTCCGTTAAGTAAAGCAGGCTGCTCAAGCTAGCAATAGCCCAGTCTCCTCCTTCTTTATTCGATTCAGTATTTAACGGTAATAACCTGATTAGTTGGTGTCTAAGTGTGTACTGAATTATGTAAATATATATTAATGTGTATTAATGGTTTTTGAGGAGCTTCTCACTTTGTGTTGGATCACCTGTGTATTTTGAGTATTAAAAAGGTTGTTTTTTGTTGTATTCCGTGCTTATTATTTGCCAATTTTACACCTCTAGACACTCCAGAACCTAGATAAGCCCGCCTCTCACGTTTTTGTTTATGCTGGGGTGGTAAACCCGTATCAAGAGGGAGGGGGTTTGTCACAAAATAGTTATTGTCAAGATTGGGAGAAATTTAAAAGGCTGCTTTGATATTACATTATCATTGGATCTTGTAGAGTAATTTATTGTTTTGCCAATTTGGATATAGACATACTTACCTCTTTAATTGAAAATTAAGCTCGTTTACCGAGGTTCCACTGTATTCTACATTTAAAAGTAAATATGGATTTTAAAATATTATCAATGACTAAATAGCCATCAGCGCAGCTTGAACATTAAATCTTCTTACCTGTATACGATCTTCTATAGCATTCTAGTAGACAGTAACTTTGGTTGGTAGGTTGGTTTATTAGAAATTTTGGCGTCGACTACTAAGGTCATTTTGCGCCATTTACACAAGTTATATCTGTACGCAGCCCATTTACACAAGTTATATCTGTACGCAAACACAAACATCCATGCCCACGGCGGGACTCGAACCCACGACCAGGCGGACTTGAGAACTAGAAAGCCTACGCCCTAGCCCTCTCGGCTACCTGGCCGGCCAGTAACTTTGGCAAGTAGATCAGTCTGGAATTCAGTTGCCAAAATACCCGGTATCTGTGAAATTTCAGTTTTACGGTTTTTGGCAAATACTCCTTCTCCCGCTTGACAATTTGGTTTGTAGCCAATCGAAAGGCTTAACAGGTTTTTAAAATCATACATTTTCTCCGAAACTTTGAAGTTTATTCTCGGGAAAAAATAGGTCCAGTAAGAATATGGTTCAAAAATATGGAAAACATCTCTGAACATTTTTGTTAGTTATGATTACAATTGACAGATAATAACATAATTTTCGTTTCGATCTTACAGACTTAGTGAACTTTTTTTTATTACAGCATGAACCGACTTTTGCTGGTCGCGCTTTTTTTTGATTATAGGTAAGTTGAACATTAAATTTATACTTAAACCAAGAAGTATGTTTAAATAAAGGTGTTTAGTTAAGGGATTATGATAAAAATTAAGTTTGCATCCTCAGGGATGCAATCGACTGAGGCTGAGGTCGATCATTAGTTAGTATCAAATGAAAATGAAACTTCAATACACAAAAAGGATTGTGATATGAAAATGATCCAGTTTTTAACGATATACTCGACAAATTTATTTATTATACTAATAAAATTAAAAGTGAGCAAGAGTTATGGAAGTAAGTAATAGAATTCTCAAAGACATCTCAAGATTCATGTTAGAATTGTAGGCTCCATATTAAATATTTTATAAATTAAATTTTTGTTATAAATTAATTTTCTAATATGCATTGGCTCTTTGGATTCCGGTGCATTGTGCGCTTGTTATTTAGAGGCTTACCTGAATTCACCCAATTCACGCTGCATTAAAGTAGTCCTTATAGTAGTTGTCTCCAATACGACCCATGCCGTCGAGTTTGCGTAAGTGTTAAATTGTTTCTTTCCAGTAAGTTATAATATTAAGTTAATATAATTTTATTTTTCAATGATACATACTCGACTAGGAATATTTACGAAATACCTCATATGGTTCAGTCATATACAGGGTGTTTTTGAATTGAGTACAGATTTTTTGGGAGATGATAGAAGAGGTCCTTAGAAGTATTTTTTGTCATATGAACATGGGGTCC
>JAHWFO010087125.1:538870-550303 GCA_023313115.1 Rhysida immarginata
CATGTGCTTTTTATGCGGTTTTTGGCCCAAGGACAATTAAAAACCGATTTTTTCCATCCGATGTGGTACGACCTTGCCGTGGTGGATGGGCTTTGCACTAACAGTGCCACAACTGTTAAATGACTTGAAAGTCATGTTTTCCATCATCAAACCCGAAGCAATCATGTTCATTGACCGGTACAGTTGATTTTTTGCTAATACTGTACTGTAAAATAAAAAAAAAATCATGTTTAACTTGTTTTAGTGTCAATTGCATTCCTTGACCAACTTTAATGTAAAAACATCATGCCATAAACAACTCATGCCAAAGCCGTCGTATTTCAATTCAAAATGTCACTTCTAGCTGAATCCGCTTCCGTTATGCCGCTTACAGCGCCATCTAGTGATAAATTTTGGAACTATTTTTTTCTTATCCCATATCAAATGCCCCTTCTTCAAGAATGCTCAGTCCAAATTTGAAGTCATTCGGACTCATGGTTGTTTTTTTATAGCATTTTTACAAAGGGACTTTAATTATAATCACCTTGTATATATATAAAGAAGGATGTTTGTGGGTCTGTGCGTCTGTGTGTGAGTCTGTGGATCTGTGTGTACGTTTTTTATACAAATCTACAGTTTTATTCCGATCTTGATAAAATTTCGCATACATGACCTTTAAAGCATGAGGAAGGTCACTGTCTACCTCAGATTTCGGAAAAATAATAAATATCGATAAAAAATCGATATTCATGGTTATGGCAAGGCATATTAATGAGAAATATCTCATGACCAACAATGCAAGGCAAAGTTGGTACAACAATAGGTATCAACAATGGTATCAGCACGCAATTCACAAACACACTGCATGAACCAACAATATATATCTCATGACTAACAATGAAAGGAAAAGTTTGTGCAAGTGTAATTATCCCGGGCAACGCCGGGTACCTCTTCTAGTCTTCTTCTATCTATATATATAAAGAAGGATGTTTGTGGGTCTGTGCGTCTGTGGGTGGGTCTGTGGGTCTGTGTGTACGTTTTTTATACAAATCTACAGTTTTATTCCGATCTTGATGAAATTTCGCATACATGACCTTCAAAGCATGAGGAAGGTCACTGTCTACTTCAGATTTCGAAAAAATAATAATTATTGATAAAAAATCGATATTCATGGTTATGGCAGGGCATATTAATGAGAAATATCGCATGACCAACAATGCAAGACAAAGTTTTTGCAACAATGGTATCAACACGCAATTCACAAACACTCTGCACGGACCAACAATATATATCTCATGACCAACAATGCAAATAAAAGTTTGTGCAACAATAGGTATCAACAATGGTTTCAACACGCAATTCACCAATAACAATGAGCTCAAAATGATGATGCAATGATAAAGCAGTCCTTTCCAAGAATTATAACAATGCAATATGGATAAGTTTCAATTTGTAACAATGCATAGAATTCCTGTTATTCAGGTTTTTCTTAGAAAAGAGAGTTCTTAGTACTTAACAATTTCTTGAAAATCTTTAAAAATGATCAGTAGCTGGAGATAATGAAGAGTTAGCAGACTATTGAGAAAGAGTGGAAAGACGACAGAGAAAGCAAACCTTTAGCTCCGTGCTGTATTGAGCAAATGGGAAGCAAGTAAATAGAAGAATTGGCGACCGCTAGACTACCCAAAGTGATGAAAGGCCAAATTTTGCTTCAACACAGCGAGAGAAGAGTGGAAATTGCAACAACATCAAGTGTAGATCTGAAGTAAGATTATCTGAGTAAGAAATTATTGGAGCAGTCCATCCATTTTGAGCCTTTAAAAAGATTTTTTTCGAATTTTCATTAAGAATTTTTACTGTATTAATTCTAAGCATTTTCATGTGTTTATTTTTAAGATATTGCAAAATTTATTTTAATTTTTGAGATTGTTCTGTTTACATCCCAAGTGTAATAATCCCGGGCAACGCCGGGTACTTCTTCTAGTAACATTAATAAAATGGACAAATACACAATTCTATTTTACTCAATTAAACTTTATAAATTTGCAAACTTTTATTAAAATACGGAGGGTTGATTTAGATAAAATGAGACGACTTTAAACGCCGCGTATGGAATGTGATTTGCATGACTCGTCCACTATTCATGGGGATTAGCTTTGTATACACTTGTTACTGTTATTTGGGACATTTCGTGATGAAACATTGCTTCCAAAATCACAGCTTTTTGGGAAGGGTATAAGTTAGCTTTCCGACGCTAACTTCAATCTTTCGTGCATTGTGGAATTATGCAAACGAAATGGTATTGTGGTATCCAAAGCTATTGTGTGTCGAATAATCAAAAAGAACAAATTGCGACCATCTAATGAACGTGGACGAGCAGAGAAGCAGACCAGAAACAAGCCCCAGCCAACACGCCCAGCTCAGGTGGTGCGAGAAATCCGGTCTGAAGTGCTGAAAGAAAATCCTCCCACATAGAGATGTCTAGCCCAAAGGAAAGGTATTTCACAGGCAACAGTCTCCAGAATAATTCCTGACAATCTTGGGCTGGAGTGACGTCATAAACCGCGAGATCACATACTGTCGGCCAGGCACGTGCAGGAACGATTCACCAACGCCAGAAAACTGTATGAAAACCATCTTTCAGGTGACCGATGGAAGTGGGTTGTCTCCTTGGATGAAGCTTGGGTGTACCTCGGTGACACCAACAAACCCAGGGCAATTTACTATCGCGAAAGAGGGGGCAAGGACAGGTCCGATTTTGTCCGAAGGTGCAAGGAAAAGTTTTCAAAGGGCTTCATGGTGGTTGCCGGATATTGGTCACGTAAACTGCTCACGATTGGTCGAGTTCCTGGAAACTGTAAAATTAGTGCAGCTTACTTCCAGAGTAATGTAATAGACCACAAATATAGGCAGGATATCCCACGTCTGTACCCTGGTGAGCAATCAAAAGTTTGGATCCACATGGACAAGGCATCAAGCCACACTGCTAAGTCATCTGTGGCTTACTACAGGAAGATGTGCCTGTAAAATCTCCTGACGCATCACCGATGGATTTCTGTGGTTTTGGTCTCCTGAAACGACGGCTCGGAAGTCGCCGACCAAGAACCGTTGATGGGCTATGGAAAGTGTGTCAGCAGGTGTGGAACGAACTTCCCATGGAGTCCCTCAAGCTCAGCCTACTTCAGTGGAAATTACGGTGCCGGGCGATAGTCCAACAACGTGTTTCTCACATCGAACACAACCGATGGTGGCGCCATGGTATTACACCATCGTAACAGAACTGCAAAGTCGTCTCATTTTATCTGAATCAACCCTCCGTCTCATTATAATAAGGATTGGTTTGCTAATCGAAGAGAATATATTCTAATAATATGAACATGTGTGCCTCTTATAATTTTACTTGGTCTTTGTTGCTCTATCCAAATTTAAATTCTAAATCAAAAACTTCGAAAAAATTGATAACGGAACAACCGACTTATTACAGTAATTATGCCTTAAATTAACATCGTTTTGGCAGTTAAGTGTTCATTGCTATTTTTAATTCCCAGTCGCGAAGTTTTCTTTACTTTAAATATTATGTAAATATATTCATGCTCGAAAATTAAGGATAATAATTGAATGTCGAAACCTTATATAGACAGAGCCTATAAATCGCCGCGCATCAGTGAAAATCTTTTTCAATTGTGACTCTCCCCACCATCGATACCTTATTTGCATGGCCACAGTGCCCAACGTTGGGAAGCCATTGTGACCTCCACCAGCTGATTCTATAATCACCTCCCCTCCCAAGTAACGGCTAGTTCAGTTCCAACAATCTTCCCAAAAAATTATCCTTCACATAATCAATGGCCTTTAAGTAAAAGTGTCTCAAAAGTGAATTATTTCGAATAGAAATAAACAAGCAAATTGTTGGAATTAAAATATAAAAATCTTTATTTTAATTTTTATTTGGAAAAGGAGATTATAAGTAAGAAAAAAAGAAAAAACTTAACTTCTAATAATGACAGCTTAATTAAATCTTAATGATTATACTTCAAATACTAAAAGAATGCAGCTGCTTAATTACTATGAATACTCAAAGGAAAAAATAAAGGTTTAGATCATTCTGATTAAATATTGATTATGATAAGCATTACAAGTTGTGCTCTAGTGACCACTCTGAGAGGGGTCTCACTTTTATTTAATGCTAATACCCAATTATATCAGTGTTCAAAAGAAATAAAATCCTTTCTTATTCACTAAGCATGTTCAAACAAACTTTCATTTACAACACAAACAAAATATCCAGCCACTTGAAGAATTATATCTTTATTGGTATCACAACACAAATCACTTTTATCTCCTAAAGCACAGTAGACACTAAACATTAATTCCACCTGAATATAGCACACACGTTCCCTACTGAAGATCGCCCGCTGTACTCTGAGAGAGGAATCCGGATCGATCACTTTATGAGTCTATCCAATTCTCAAACTGTCTAAAGTGATTCCTACACTCAGTCAGAAGTAATTGATGCATATCTTGACGAACCTTGAATGCCTTCTTATCCCACGTAGTAACTCTAAAGAAATCTTTCTCACTTGTACTTTCTGTAGTATTCCTCTGAGAAGTTGTTGCACTTCTATTGCTTTGCAGAATTCCCACTTATTGTTGCTCCACGATGTTTCTGCTCACTGTGCTTGATAGAATTTCTCAGTCTCATTCCTCCTTTACTCAAGTAAAACTTTGCATATTATTCACTTAGGCCAGTACTAACTTCACACACTGATCGGTTGATGTTTTATGCAAAAGTAAAACGCAAAACAGAAGCAAAGGATTCTGACAAAAATTAGTCAGATTGAAGTTTGGTGTCTTTCCAAGATAAATCTTGAATTTTCGGGTTACAAGGGCTATAAATTGGTCCGGAATGGGTTCAGCAGAACACCTCCTTCACACAGCCCTAACCATATTATGTTTATTGGTGAGACTCCCTGAATAGCTAAATGCGAGGAGACGAGGTTACCCACACTTGCCAGCCAAATGGATGGAGACTTCATTCATAGAGCGACAATTGGTATTCCTCCCATCAACATTTGAGTGTCTTCTCTTTGTCGTTCAAGCCGCAGTAGAAGCTCATTGCTCCACCATCTCACTCGATGAGTAAAGAAAGCTGTCTCACACCCCCTCCTCAACAATGCTTAAATATATATCTTCGCCACTTCCAGCCTCACTTTCAATACAAGAAACACAAAAGAGAATTAAGTAAAATCCACTAAAATCGAGGATCTCTCATTCAAAACTTCCCCAATCCTAGACTCATGAAAGACCCTCCATATGTAAAAACAACTAGTATCTCCTCATCAAATATGCAAAAGATCAAAATTATCTTAACTTACCTTTAAATCGCAATAATTCTCACTTCCGCTTAACACTAACACCCCCCCCCCCCCCCCTTGCAGTGATTCACTAAACCAAATTCTATTTATCTAGATTTAGGAAATAGTCTAACTCCATTATAAAATCAGTTATGATGCAAATTCTTAAGACTCATTTGCCTACATTCATTCACTTCTAAAGAACCCCAACTTCAAAAGACCACAACTCAGTCTACTAATCATCATCATCACGGTCAACCCTTTGCAATCCACTGCTGGAAGAAGGTCTTCTCTAAACGCGTCTATTCTTCTCTGTTTGAAGCTTTGGATTTCCATTTGACACCAGCCACCTTCCTTATTTCGTCGAGCCATCTTGCATGGGGTCGTCCTCTTGGGCGTTTAAAGTCTCGAGGGTACCAATCCAGAATGACTGTGGTCCATCTCATGTCTTGTCTTCTAGCAATGTGACCAGCGCATTGACATTTAAAACGTTTGATCCGTTTGATGACGTCAATCACCTTCGTTTGGCTTCTTATCCAGCTGTTGCATTTTCGATCTCTTCTTGTAATTCCCAGCATACATTTTTCCATGCTTCTCTGTGTTGTCTGTATTCTTTGTGTTGTCCTCCTTGATAAAGTCCATGTTTCAGCTCCGTAGATGGGTGTTGGTAAAACACACTGGTTGAAAATTTTCGTTTCAAGCTAAGTGGCATGTTGCTCTTCAAGATAATGTTATTAACATGATAATGTTTTAAGGCTGGACATCTATCTACAAAAAACGTGATGCGAAAAACGACACCAAAAAGTCTTACGGAAACAGTTTTCCATTGTTGATGCACGTTTAACCATTGTTGGCGCCGGCTTGAAGCACACGCCGGAACTGAAAAGACACGTGACCATTGTTGTCTGAGCAATAGTTTTTATTAGCACACAAGCAGAGGTACGCGGCGTACTGAGCACATCGGTTCGGGTCTGCGCGTGCTCTAAACGTTAATGAGATGGTGCGCGTGGAGGATGCACGTGAATGACGATTATAGAAAGGGCAGAACTGTCTCTAAATCAAAAGAATTTTATTATTCGTACGGAGCGTATTATTTATTACGATAACTTGAAAACGAATTAACCTTTTTACACTCTGTTTTCACCAAACCATTACTATGGGAAAGAGCACGAACAAGTACGAACAAATTTTATTTGTTCAAATATATAAAGAATAACTTCACTCTCCATTTAACATTTCAGTTCTTCAAGTTTATTTGTTCAAATTCTCTCTATACACTTGTTTACATAAATAGTAATTTACAATTTAGTTTTCATATTTATATATTTTTTCTAAAGTATTTTAAAATGTTGGTTAATTCTATATAACCATGTATGATGCTATAACACGAAAATATGCTCCATTTATCCGCTTTGGCGGTAAAATCATTCTTGTTTAAATCTTTACTACAGAGATATTATGAAATATATTAATGTGTGGCAACAGATAGCGCAACTATACTTCGCTCTCTTACCTAGCCATGTGATGGCCTACTGTTTTGTTTTTAGCGTTTTGAATGAAGACTAATGAATCCTAGTGTATTGGAATAAACTCATTTCCATTACAATAAATACATTTTATATTTCACAATTTAATTCATAATTTATTATTTTGAAACATTTAGATATTTTGATGGTTTTTGAAGTTTTCAACTTATCTATAATTTACGCCCTGGTTACATAATTTCTATGTACATTTACTTTGAAGTGCTTAATTTATTTCTACAAATTCCTTCCTCTCTATAGTTAAGAATAACTTTTCGGCTAAAAAGAATGTTACGCGTGAATAATTTTAATTTTTCAATACAAAATACACTCTTTTTATTATTTTAGATACTGCAAAAAGCTTACACGTGCCGTGTTTGTTGTCCCGCATTCGATTGTGACCACAGACGCGAGTAAGGAGAGGAACCTTCAGTATAGACACTGTGTTTACTCGACATTTCGAGAGACTCGATATTCGTGGTTATATTTCATACATCAGTCATTCTAAGCCCTTATTCAGTATTACCGATGTACATGATTCTGTAGACTCGTCCATTGATAAATAAATAAAAGGTTTATGCACTATATAAAATATTTATTTATTTGTTGCATCTAAAAACATTATCATGATTCAATGTTTCGGGTTGCAGATTCGAAACTAAGTCATTTTTTCTTGCTAAAAGCACTCCATTCTGTCCTAATTCGTCTGTTAACTTCATTCAGAATGTTGCCATCCATAGTGATTTCTTGTCCCAGATAAATTTAGTACTTCTTCAATCACAATGCTGCCTGTCATGACCTTCTGTTTTGGAGCAAATGCATTGAACATAACGTTTGTCTTTTGTGTGTGTTTAGTGTCCTACACGGCGGCTAGCCTCTGCTAGTTCTTTTAACATTTCCTCCAATTCAGAAGGACTATCACTGGTGAGAGCGATGTCATCGGCAAAACGAAGGTGGTTAAGGAATTCACCGTTTATTTTAAGTTCTTTTTTTGACCAGTTCAGTTCTTTGAAGACTTCCTCTAAAGCTGCTGTGAAGAGTTTTGGTGAGATGGCGTCTCCTTGTCTTACTCCTTTTCCAAGGTTGATCCTTGCGTTTCCTTTATCCATACGAATGGTAGCAGTCGCTTTACTAAATATCTTCTGGAGAATACTAATATAGCTTCCGGCTATTCTCATTCTTTCTAGAGCTTTCACTACAGCATGTGTGAACACCGAGTCGAAAGCTTTCTCAAAGTCGATGAAGGCAAAGCAAAGTGGCACAAAGTTTTGTTACCTATAAGCAAAAAAAAAATATAAACAACACGTGAAACGTCACACAATAATAATACATAAAATCATGGTATTGTTTTATTAGTTATAAATTTAAAGAAATATTTTGTGTACCATAATCCTAATTTTGACCGTACTATGGTTATGCATTTATTTGATTTTCTTTATTCAATTTAACAAGTACCGAAAGGTGCTTTATGCTATCAGTGTGGGGAAACGTGTCTGTCTGTCTGTAACTCAAACTCCTCCGAGGCTATGAAAGATTTTCAAAATCTGTTTTCGTCAGTCGATAAATATGGTTAATGGCACGAACCGGTTATAAATATTATCTAAATCGGTTCATTGGCACGTGCACAAATGGTACCTCTATTTTCCCGCCTAGCAATTTTCAATGGGAAGATATATTGAGTAATATGTCAAACAAATCGTAATGACGAGATAGAAGCGGATATAAATTACTATTTTCGCCAATTAATAAATAAGGTTCCGGGAATGAACCATTTTGAAAATGGTTGAAATCGAAACAATGACACGTGCTCTAATAGTACCCTTATGACACCCTCAGAAATTTTCAGTGCTACAATATGGCATGTAATATATCAAACGACTTGGAATGATGTGTCAAGAATGAATATAATGTAAAATTAATGGTAGTCCAAATTGGTTCCAAGGAACCTGGTTTAGTGGAACCATTATGGTTCATTGGAACTTTCAATGTAAAATATGGTATGTAATATATCAAACGACTTGGAATGAGTGTCATGAATGAATATAATGTAAAATTTTGCTGATAGTCCAAATTGGTCTCAAGGAAATTTCTTTAGTGGAACCATGATGGTTCATTGGAACTTTCAATGCTAAAATATGGCATGTAATATATCAAACGACTTGGAATGCGGTGTCATGAATGAATATAACGTAAAATTAATGATAGTCAAAATTGGTTTCAAGGAACCTGGTTTAGTGAAACCATTATGGTTCATTGGAACTTTCCATGCTAAAATATAGTATATAATATACCACACGACTTGGAATGATGTAATGAATGAACATATCGTAAAATTAATGATAGGCGAAATTGGTTTCAAGGAAGCTGGTTTAGTCGAACCATGATGGAACTTTGGAACTTTCATTGGAACTTTCCATGCTAAAATATGACATGTGATATATCAAACCACTTGGAATGATGTGTCATGAATGAATATAATGTAAAATTAATGAAAGTCTAAATTGGTTCTAAGGTACGTGGTGTAATGGTATCTTTTTTGGCCCATTCGAAACTTACAATGTTAACATAGGTCTGTTTGAAAATTTAGTTCCGTGAATGGTTTAGTTTAACCTTTCGGTACTTGGTTATGTCATTCCTTAATGGTTTATTTTTAAATATACATTATTTCAGTTTATTTAATTACATAACAAAGAAATATAAAGTATTAGTTCTTCCATATCTTTAAAATCAAATTAAATAAACAGCCCAAACTGCAAAACAATTCCTGTGATTAATTTTTATTTAGAGCCAAAACTACAGCATTACTACAGTTTCACAAAACTGCCACGGTAAGAATGTGGAGTGGCTGCACACATTGATGTTCGGTTGGAAGTTTTTTTTTTACAAAAACCTTTGCAAAATATATAAACTAAATTTATTTATTAGGGTACTTTTAACTCTAATAAAGAAATGTATACAACATTTGGTTTCAGATAAGCAGTAATTCTTCAGTAATAAAATTTTTTTTTCCTTCTATGCCAATGTATAAGCATAAGCAAGTTTCCCTACTCTCCTTTCTGTGATTATGGTAATACCTAGGTAATAATTTTTTGAATGTTGTAGTCGAATAATTTTTGCCAGGGACTGTACATTAAATTCTCTACAAGTAGGAATTTTTTTTCAAAGTTACAGTTATTTTAGAATCTCTTTTAAAATTTCTTAAGGTTAACTTTCTTAAACAATGTTTTTCCAAAAATGTCCGAAAAAAATCTCAAATTAATAAAAATTATTTCTTCATATAATGTGCTTTTTATATTATAATTAAAAGCGTACAAACGCATCCAAAAAATAAATTGTAAAAAACACGTTTTTTTTTTCATTATTTGGGACAGCGGAAGGGGAGAAGGACTATAAAATATCTCAAAAATATTTTTTTGTGTCACAATCATTGTGTAAAAGCTTTCAAGTCGTTTGACTGGGGGTCAATTTTAACCATCTTACCCGGCTAGAGCCTTTGTCCCAGAAAATCTTAACCCCCCTCCACCCCTGGGGAAATAATCATACGAAAACAATAGAGTTCAGTCCTTCCAGGAAAGGCTTAGTGGTTTTCCTTGAAAATTTTTGTTACTTATATTTGCAATCAATTGAAAAATATTAACAAATTTTATATTTTTATTTTTTAGGAATTTATCCACCAGATTTTTTAAAAAATGAAGGGATCTTTAGCATTCATTCTTTATTTACTTACAGGTAAGTTGAACATCGAATAAAAGCTTAAATTTTTCTTAAATAAAATCCTGAAGTGCATAAAAATTATATACTACGTAGCCAAAAAGTATAGGGACAAATTTTAGAAATGGAAAGCTTGGATGACATTTGTGACATCGTGAAGCGCGAAATAACTTTTGCATGAGCAAAACTTTGAAATATTCAGTCACGTTCAGTTATCAAAATAATGGCTTGTACAGAGGAACTCACTGACTTTGTATGTGATCACTGCTCACTTTTGGCAATGTCATTAGATTTACGCGAAACAGCGCAGCAGTGACTTTGTGAATTCACTGACAGAGATCGGCTAAAGCTACTAGTCTCACTATATTGAACGGTTTGCTCCTACTGCTAAAATCACTATGGAATTCGGTAAAGCATTAAGAACAGTCATTATCATCGGGACTATTTGGCGGAGGTGTACACATTGGTTACCATAAAGTAGAGTACATACGCATGAAACATGGAAAAATTCGAATTAAAAGCAAAGATTAAAAATCCAATCAATTTTATTATAGAAAATTGTCAAATAATCAAATTAAACTATAGCAGAAATTAAAATTTACTGACCTTAACAATCAAAATTTGTTCAAATTTTCTACAGAAAAGATTTCTCTATAACAACTGGCTCTTATAAGCGGAGTGGCTGTAATTACTTACTTACTTACTTACTTACCCGCTTTTCTTACCCAGTACTTACTTTTCAAACCCGCTTATCCGTTAGGGTCGCGGGGGCAGCAGCCCTATGGAGGATCTCCAGCGATCGCGATCTTCCGCCATCAGGCGCATGTCCTCCCTGGTAATATCCAAGCGACTCGAACCCAGATTCT
>JAHWFO010087125.1:550313-612814 GCA_023313115.1 Rhysida immarginata
CTCTCAATGCGGAGAAGTAGCGGCTCAACACCTAAAGATTCCCTTATAAGCAAAAATATGCATTACACTAGAAATATGCAAAAATATGCACTAGAGCTTGAAATATGCATTTATATGCACAATAAAACTTAGGCTACGATTTCCAGAGGGGCGAGCATGAGTTACTAGCTCGGGAAAAAAATAAGTATTATAAGCAAAATTGTTGAAAAGAAATGGGCCTGCTTATATTGTTGAAAAGTGAAAGGGCCTAGCTATACCAACTACAATTTCTACGCTGGTTCCACTGAAGAAGGAGTCTATAACAAAAATAACAACATCCAATATCCGAAATACGTTTAAGAGAATTAGGCTCTACACTTGCCTAGCACACGTCAACTCAAATCACTGGTCATGGTAATGTCACACAAACGGAAATTCGACGTCATAACCAGATTCTTCAGAAGGAATTCAAACAACTAAATTAAATACACAAAGGGAATATGCAATTATTCCTTTATACAGGGTTTCTATAAAAAGTGTCGGTAACAATTATTTCCTGACGTGACCGTAGTCTGCAACGCGCTCTTTTCCTGACGTGACGACCAATAATTTTTTCAAAGGCGCTTGTAGTGATTACAAGAGTCTTTACAATGGTAGGATGTACAATCATAATTTGAGGCGCAGCGGTGAGGGTTATTGATTCCAAAGAGATACAGGCCTAGCTGTATGTTGAAAGTTTCTGGAGGTAAAAGAAGACACACACTGAGAAACTTCAATTTTGTAACGGCGGGTAGAACGGTATTGGGCACCGACGCATAGCCAATCTTTTACAAAGGAAGCAGGGTAATTAGCGCATCTTAAAGAGTCTACTATTTCAGAGGTTAGAGCGATATATGCGCCAGACTCCGTTCCTGCGGCCACCAATTGTTCAAAAAATAGTTCATTTTCTATATTCAACAAAAATTTCGCCTTGACAAACTTATCCAGCTTATCCAGAACAATGGCCTCCGGAATAAGTCGTCTCGTCATCACCTTCCAATGAAGCATAAGTTTCCTCAGGAGAGACGTCCCATCTCTTCTTTCTCAGATCCTAAGCTATTCTGCTGTCTTCTTCATCTCACCTGTGCAAACCAGAAAAAAATTTAATTACTGTCTTCTACGTTACACTGGAATAGAGACAGCAGCTAAACACTCAGTACAAGGCAGATACAAAAGTCATTTCATGAAAATGTAAAAATTAATTAACGGCGGAAGGATACGTTGTTGTTTACTGTGTCTGATAAGCGACGTTTTTCGGTGACGTCACTCTCACCTGAAGCTTGTGACAAAAAACAAACTTATGACACTTAATGGAGCGATGAATCTTGCTACACACTTTGGCAGATAAGTCGCGCATAAGTATAGAGAATTCCAGACGAACGCTGCATGTATTGTTCTATACGATTACGTGATAGTAGCGTTTTTCTTGAAATGGTTTGGGTGTCACGTTCATTTAAATATTGTTGTTATTTTTTTTTGTCAATGTCTCAATACTTTTGGAAGAAGATAGTCAGAAGTAGAAGTATAATTGTTACGAGATAATGGAAAATATTCAATTATATTCTCAGGAATGCTTTTAAGCGAGGTTATGACAGACGAACAACCAGCATCCAGTGACGATGAAGCTACAACACCAGACCTCCAATGTGATATAGAAGGAGATCCAGATACCTATGCTACATACAACAAACTCATTGAGTGTTCCAAGAAAGTGGAATCTGATGAAGAGCTATGCATGTGAGTCAAAATAATTTGTAATGTCAAAGCATAATTCTTAAAATAAACTCTTCTTTTTTGTGGGAATTGTTCATAAGGAATAGCTTATTAAATGTAATGAACAATTAATTTTCTAATATACCGTACATTAGCGCTTTGGAATCAGGTTCAATGTTCACCTGTTACGAAAAGGCTTATCTGGATTCATCCAAGGCAATCTGCAGTAAAGTTGTGCTTTCCACGATGGTCATGATGTCGACCACCGCCGTCATGTTTTGCGTAAGTTTGAAAAATTCTGCTAGGAGCATATCGATATATTTACATGAATATTATTTAAGTATATTATTCTGTGTGTATATATGTGTGTGTGCATTGAGAGAGGTGTGATAAGGGTAGAATTTGATCATTACAAAATTCTCAGAACCGATCTTTGGGATATTCCAAATCTTCGACTAATTTGTCTGCTGCTAAATTGCGGATTTGCTACTACTCCTGCAAAATAATGTTTAAATTATTAGAGATATTGAAAAGAAAATTATGAAGATTACCGGTTGAAACTAACAATGCCGATAAAAAATTTTCATATTTATTTCAGGTCGGTTCGCAAGAAATCGTCGTTTGAGGTTGATCAAAAAAAGACCGTGACATTTTACCAGATATTGATCACTGTTTCAATAGTTACATGATTCTCGTTCTCAAAATGTCACATTAGTAGGATGCATTTATGGTTCGAGGTTCTTCCAGAAAATCGACATGAATGATAGGCTTGATCACTTTTTTTGACGACGGTGTCATCTTGAATGTCTTGGGTCGGGTGAATCTTGTGTCGTCACTCCATGCTCGCACCCTTGCTATCAGGTGTATGGTGATTCCTTGTCTCGTCGATGGTCACAACACGCCTTAGGAAGCTATCACCTTCTCTGTCATATCGCTGCAACAGCCTGGAACAGATTTCCACCCAAGTGGTTTTGTGATTTTCAGAGAGATGCTTAGGGACCCATCGGGCACAGTTCTTTTTGAATTTCAGCTTATCGTAAATGAAGGTCCACACTGCTAGTTCTGATCTTCAGGATTGAAGCTAACTCTCGAACATGAATCCGCCTGTTGTCCCTTATCATCTCATTTTTTCGTGCGATGATGAAATCATTGACAGCAGCTGCTGGCCTTGCTTTATGAGGTTCATTGCCGATTGAATCTCGCCCTCCTTCAAACTTTTGGCACAAGCAAAGACGGGTGATCGACACAAACATGACTCTGTGAACTGTCTTTGAATTCTCTGATGGCTTTCAGATGCTTTCACACCTTCGTTATGGAGAAACTTAATGATTATTGGTTGTTCCACTTTGGTCGACACATCGCTGTCCGCCATTTTGTTTAAACAAAAAAACGGTTGTCATGGCAACCAGATGAGTGGTGCTGTATTTGTATTTGCATGACAGGCGGTATTTGCCATCCCAACAATGAAAGTTTAGATTTTACAACAATGAGATATACAAAGAAAAAAAAAAGTCCAGGTCAAATTTGAATTCAAATGCGCCTCATAAATAGTTTGATGAGTTGTTTTGTGACGCTTGAGAGGCACACGGATTTCTTCGATGTGGACCGCACGCACCCTGGAACCTGGGTTTGTTGGCCTTCACTCGGCTCGTCCGTTAAGGGCGAGGGATTCTAGATGGCTAAGAAAGAATACGATGTAGCCTTGAATGATATCTGTCTTGAGATATCTATCTTACCTGGCCTTAGTCGGGAAAAGTCTTCAGGAAAGTTCCGACCAAAATTGTAGGTCCCAGGCGCTTAAGTGTTGAATTCGAGATGGAGCGACGTAAGAAAGAATAGCAGGGACGATAAGTATTTCTACCTTTTCCCTCGTGGAATTGCTTTGAGCAATTTTTACGCGTGTGTTCCCATTCAGCACTACTTGTTGCTTTATAAGTAATTCGTGCTATGCGTTTCCCTAGTTAGCATTACTGAAATGAAATTGCCTCTCAATAATCTATCCACGTCTAAGGCTGCGTCTAGAAAGTAACCGCGAAGCGACCATTCGCCACCGCTCGCGCCTATTTGAACCCCAACCCGTCTCAAAAGTCACCACGAGGTGTGCATGGTCGACAGGAAGTCGTCTCAAAAAGTCCCGTCCTCTCAACCGCGAGTAACCACTCGCAACCTTGGTCATTTGCTGCCGGTTGCGGCGGTTGTTTTCTGAGCTTGCTCTTCGACGCTAGTAAAAATCATGGCTGCCGATCTCTCGATAGAAAATTTTTAAGTCGCCAAACTGGGAATTTTTCAGTCTCCGTTATGCGACAAGGTTTTTTACAGATGAATTAGAAGCAAAGGAACATAATAAAAGTCATTTCAATAAAGAAAGTATAGAAAATAAGTATAAAAAAGCATTTTTATCACCCTTATTTTGAAAATGATAGTTTAAGTGTTTTCACTTACATCGGTGAGATAAGGGTTCATAATACTGTTTCTATCAACGAAATTGGTAGTAACTTTGCAGTATAACATAGGGACGACAGAGATTCCAACTAGTTTCGCCTTTTATTCCCGGCTTTATCAAGGATAACACAACAAGAGGCTCGCAGGCCTTATATACAGAAACAAGGTACATAGTATGTGACGTGATGTCCATCTTACACAAATGCAACGACCCATTCAAGACTGCGACCGTTGAATCCAAGAGATCTACCCCTGGCCTCATCCTCAATTGCC
Source organism: Rhysida immarginata (assembly GCA_023313115.1). Taxonomy (NCBI): domain Eukaryota; kingdom Metazoa; phylum Arthropoda; class Chilopoda; order Scolopendromorpha; family Scolopendridae; genus Rhysida; species Rhysida immarginata. The sequence goes on from JAHWFO010087125.1 coordinate 554,760, forward strand.
AAACGGATTTTGATGTCTTTGCCATACTTAACTCTGTCTCCGACCTTGTATAATTTAAATTAATTTACTTATTTTCAAATATGTTTTATATAATTCTGTTTTCATTCTCCTTTGTAAATCTTCTTGTCTTCTGACAAAAGATATGCTCTCTTTTCAGTCCGCGATCTGTTTGCTTTCCTCTTTTATCATTTTATTTGATTTCCTTAGTAATTTCTGTTATTGGTTTCATTAGTATTTTCCCATTCTTGATTTCATATAGTAATTTCTGTTATTGGTTCTCCTATATTTTCTTTATTGGTTCACGTTTTTATTTCCATTCTTTCCATTCTCCAATCTCTTTGCATACTATGTACCTTGTTTCTGTATATAAGGCCTGCGAGCCTCTTGTTGTGTTATCCCGATAATTGTAATCTGTATTTTTATGCGGATGACACTGCCATTATGACATGGGCACACCAGCCGGCTCACGTTATCACTCGGCTGCAGTACGCCTTGAAGCAGTTCGAAGACTGGTTTAACTGCTGGAAGTTGAACCTTAACGTCGGAAAGTGCAAGGCTTTGTACCTCAATAGGAAGCTCAAGCATCCCCCAGATTCTCTTGTTCTGTTTAATACCTGGGAGTTATCATTGACTCAAGACTCTCATGGAACCAGCATATGTCCTATGCTCTGAACAAAGCAAAGAGGGCTAAGTACAGTATCATAGCTCTTATGGGTCGCAACAGCGCCCTCAGCATTGACAACAAGCTACTTCTGTACAAATCGATTATCCGGACCATACTCCTCTATGGCATGCCTGCGTGGGTGACTATCTGTAAAACCAGATGGAATGAACTACAGTCATTCCAGAATGTTACCCTGAGGACCATTACCCAGCTGGACAGAAGGACGGTGAAAAACCAATCCATCCACCTCGATTTAAACATGGCCCATATCGGTAAGTTTATACAGGATCTCCTTTTGATTATGATACAGAAGATGAAGACTCACGACAATAAGCTTGTGAAAGGGATACTGGAGAACTCAATGAATATGAACTGGCATACGAAGTATCGTAAACCGAGGCACGTTCTTGACATCAATTTTGAAGATATTAGCAACGTTTCTTTCCCAGACTACTGGAAGATGTGATAATCTTATTTCTCCTTGTAATTTTTTATTCGTTTGTTTTTTGTTTCTGACAATCGTCAATCTTATTTTCTTTTTTGTATAATATGGAAGACCGCTTGGGTTGGTTAGGCTTCCTGACTACCTCAGTGTATTTCCTTTGGAGTTTATTCTGGTTAGATGAGCTTTGTGAAAGCGCTGCTTTCGTCCCATCCTAACGAATGTACACTTCACTGTTCGATTGTCGATTGTTGTGTTATCCTTGATAAAGCCGGGAATAAAAGGCGAAACTAGTTGGAATCTCTGTCGTCCCTATGTTATACTGCAAAGTTACTACCAATTTCGTTTTCACTTAGACGAAATAATCTTATTGGCAAAACAAATTCTGACGTCACAAACGGCTCCATGTTGAGAATATACTGTAAGAAAGAATTATGGGTAAAGGGGCATAGTGCCATAACATCCTAGAAATGTAAACTTATTTATTTATCGCTCCAATACAAAGGTTAGGACATTCCTCTCGATCATAATGTTTAATCATAATGTATATATCAGCTGCGGCCGAGCCATATCTTCATCTGAAGATTCAGATGAATCTGATGAAATACAACAGCAGCTGCTGTTACTGCTTTCGCATTCTTCTTCCAGTAATAATGCAATTATATTAAAATGTAAACACACTTCAACCATTAAAATATTCAAAATAAAATTAATCAGAAAAGAAAGTTTTATTTAAAAAATATTAAAGATAAATTTAGAAGTGTAACTTTAAACAAATATTCTTTTTATAATTTAAGAAAAAATTCAAATTAAGCCCTAAATATAACATTTAAAACGGTTGTTTCTCAACCAAGGTAATGTGCAGTTTTAAATGTTATATTTAGGCCTTAATTTGAAAATTTTTTAAAATTATAAAAAAATAAATTCAGTTTAGATTCAAAATTCTAAATTTATCAGTAGTATTTTTTAAATAAATCTGTCTTTCTGATTAAATTTATTTTGTATCTTTTAATGGTTGAAGTGTGTTTACATTTTTTATTTCAACGTATTTTCTCAAATAATGCAAGTAAGCTTTTTTTCCCTCGCGTCTCTTTTCTGAAGTTTTCTTTCTTCCTCGCGTCTCTTTTCAGTAATAGAGTTATTAGCGGAAGCGAGGCTTCCGAGATTATACCCGGAGTATAATCTCGGAAGCCTCGGCTGAAGCAATGGCGACTTGTGACTGTTCAGCGGTGTTGAACCACAGCGTCTCGAAAATCACCGCGACAGACGCGACCGCGTGTGATCATACCGCGTGACATACCAATCGGGCGGTCGTTACGCGGTTACTTTCTAGACGCAGCCTAACTTGTTCGTTTTTCTTAGCTTGACCTTCGCTCGTACGTAATCCAATACTCTTTCTGCTCTTCGCTGTTCGTCTCAATTTTCCGTTCCCGAGGAGTCTTTCTCTTCCTTCCTCGTCATTATTCCATCTTGTATGTCCTCTCTGAATCTCTCTATCTGTTCCTTCTGCTTTTATTTCTTCTAGATTTGCATCCTGGGAGCTCCGCTGGAGTAAAATATTCTTGTTGGACAAACACACACACATCATAAATCTATATAGGATATCATTGGCTCTGTCATCCTTGGTTGTTACGCCGCTTCTTGGCGCTTATAAGCTAGTTCATGTTGCAACTCACTGCTTGGCATTCTATGCTTATTTCTACATTCGGTGGTCATTTAGTACGTCAATCGTCCGGACAGGACGCATATCTTTGTTTATGTTTTCTGCGAAAATGTAAGCTATGAGAGAAAAATTTAAAAAAAAACGAAGTCTGTGTTGATTTGCTCTCGTATATTTTATCTTTTCATTTATAAAGAGTTTACTAAAATGAGAAATTTTATTCATAAAATATTCCAGGATTTCCTCGAAACAATAATCGTTCTCTTCTTTTCACAGCCTCAATTGAATTCATATTTTGTGCCCACTTTTGAAGAAGCCATGCCAAAATATCCAAATGAAAGCAAGGAATTTTATGAACATTTTCCAGAGGCTCTCAGAAATCTCATGTAAGTTGACTTTTTAAATACTATTATATAGAATATTTCTTTTAATTTACAATTATCTCTATTCCTCTCTCATTCTGACGAATTGGCCAATTCATTTTGTTGGTTCGGCGAATTTCTCATACACAAAATGGCCTAAAGTATTGTTATAGAATCAGAGACTCTTCGGAGCACATTAATAGGATGCCGGTCCACCAAGTTTAGATAGATAGTTGCAGAGATTGCTTTCCAGGCGTCCATCAGAGCTGCAATGAGACCAGCTACAGAAGATGGACAACTGGTTGGACACGTAATATGCATTCTAATTAGTCCCGGAGATGTTCGCTAGTGAAGATCAGTCCAGTTTTTGAACAGCCGTGTCGTCAGATTATGGCCGCAAAAGACTGACTTCCCCCTCCTCTTCGTTAATTACAGGCCAAATTTCCAGATTCAACGTCAGAAAGATCGATTATAAGGATTATTTATATATGTAATTGAATATCAAACAAATAATACATGTATCATGTAATTTGATGTATGGACAGAACAGTTCTGCTGTTGGAACAGAAACGGACCTTCCAGAATTGTTGCGAGAGAATAATGTTGCAGGGTTGTTAGGAAAATCCAAGATACAACAAAGGAACTTCGGATAAACCACGATAACAGTTATGCTTCGGCCAACGAACTTGACAGTTGTCACAATGCCGTCGGAGAAGAAACGCTTATCAGGCAACCGTCTGCCAGATCGTTATGCGATATTGATCATTCCAAACGTATTTCGCTTCGAATCGACGGTAGTGATGTCCGACTTATGAGAAATCGCACATCAGTGGAAACCCATGTTTCTTAGTGCTCGACCAACAAACCTGTTGCTAGCGATGACGCTCGACGTATTTTGAAACTCACGAGTGATCGCTGCCATTTCAGAATTTCAGGGTGTACTAAACTTCGTCCTGCTGCGCTTTAAGTTCAGCGCGTTTCCATTTTACACTTATACAGGGTGTTTTTGAATTGAGTACATATTTTTTGGGAGATGATAGAAGAGGTCCTTAGAAGTATTTTTTGTCATATGAACATGGGGTCCCCGCAGCTCCGTTTACTTACAATACTGCATTGAACAATCAAATGACACTGGGACGCAGTGTGCGTTGGTAGGCCTAATTATTTTATTTTTAACAATTAACACAAGCAATCTACTGTATGACTTTTACAGTAATTGTTCGAAATGACCGCCATTTGCTTCATAGCACAATTCGCAACGCCTTATGATGGATTGATGTACGCGTGGAAACAGTTGATTTGCACGGTCGCTGATGTCACCTGTTGCCGCGACAACACGAGCCGCCAATTCTTCTTCGGTATCTACGGGTTCGGAGTACACCATTGATTTTATGCTTCCCCATAAAAAAAAATCCATCGGTGTGAGATCTGTGCGATCTCGGTGGCCAAGCAACTGGTCCGCCACGACCAATCCAACGACCAGGATATGTCTCATTTAGGTAATCTCTAACTGCTCTTGTGTAATGCGAAGGTGCGCCGTCCTGTTGAAACCATTAAATGTCTGGTCATTAGTGGAACATCTTCAAGAAGACCAGGGAGCTCCTCCTTCAGGAAACCAAGGTATGTTTGCCCGTTAAGACGGCATGGTAGGAGATATGGCCCAATCAGGACATTGTGAATCATGCCAGCCCAAATATTCAACGAAAAACGATGCTGAAAACTGTTAACATGTGTTGCACATGGGTTGACACGAGACCACAGATGACTATTGTAGCTATTGAACATTCCCTCTCGCGTCCCGGTGTCATTTGATTGTTCAATGCAGTATTGTAAGTAAACGGAGCTGCGGGGACCCCATGTTCATATGACAAAAATACTTCTGCGACCTCTTCTATCATCTCCCAAAAAATCTGTACAGCCATGCTTCTAATTCTTCCGCATACATTTGGCCATATGGTGTATTGAAATTATATTAATTACTTTTGCCACATAGATAATGGTCAGTTTTTATTCTAGTGTGTTTTCTTTTATTTACAGTGAAAAATTAGAAAGCAACTACAACTCAAATGAAATTAATAAGCCATAAAGAGACCAAGACATATAGAATGAAGGATCCATGGTATCAGTATAGTCAATGCAAAGAGGCGATCTTGAAATAATACTTAACTAAAAACATTGATAAAATGAACAGGCCATATCGCCGAACACGGCCGTTATAAGTTATCTATCCTTTTATTAAAGCATTATCTTCAAGTGCGCTTACTTTTCTTTTGAACTCGAAGACAACTATCATGATTAAAATGCTTTTATCCAAAATGTAATCTAGATTTGAAATTTAAATATTTATGTACACAATGTTTTCATTTTTTTGAAGAAGAAGAATAAATAACCAAATTTAATTTGACTTTCACCGTATAGGAGTTACGTGTTGTGTTATCTATAGAAAATTTTGAGATTAAAGTTAATTTAAACTGTTTGAAAAAAAGAACATAATCTTAAATCTTCTTAAAAATTCCATTTCTAAGTCATTATAGTAAATACATTATTTACCATCTTCGTTATTATGCAGCTTATGATGGTCACATTTATGCTGTGTTTTTCTAATTTTATAAGGGCCGTACAAATGAAAACGAAAATTATTTATTTCATCCAAAGTGTATACAGGGAATTTAAAAATACTCTCCAAATGCGTTAAGGCGTGTAATTTCTTTATGGAAGAAGTCTTTCGGTTGCGTGTGGAACCGTTCCAAAACCTCTTCCTTCATTTCATCGTCCGACTAAAACCTGCGGCCTTTCAGATGTTTCTTGAAATCCCCAAGCACGTGAAAGTCACATGGGGATAAGTCAGGACTGTAAAGTGGATGCTGCATCGCTTCCCAGTTGAACTTTTTGATGAGGTGTGAGGACGGGCGTTGTTGTGGAGAAGAAGCACTCCTTCTGTAAGAAGTCCAGGACGCTTGCATTTGATGGCCGCGCGCAGTGCCTTCAATGTTTCCCCATATCGTGCTGCGTTAACTGTGGTGCCTTTTTCAAGAAAGTCCAGTAAAATGGGGCCTTTGCGATCAAAAAACACGGTCAAAATCACCTTTCCCGTGCTGTTTGCGATTACTGCTCTCTGTTCCTGTTTCGTTGATTCCATTTTGTTGCTTGGACGAAGCGATCACTCGCAGACTTTCGAAGCGCGAGCTATCGTACTTTCTCATGTGACGCAACACCTCCAACCTATTGTTCAATATGCACATGGGGTTTCGCAATTGTTGAAAACAAAAACCTATGATCCTACACGTCGTCTTTTGTTTTTCCACACAAATTTTCGTTTTCATTTGTACGATCCTTATAATAAGCAACGATTCTTTACCTGAAACAAGTGAGAGAAATACTTTTTCAAAAATCAAAGCTGGTGGGGATTTTTTTTTTGATTCATGCATTGTCACCGACTTTACGTATGTGTACAAAATTTCAGCAAGATCGGATTAGCGGAAGGAGTTGAAATATTGATTACAAGATTTCATCCACCAAATTTGACCAAACATGGTGAAAGTTATATAAGCGTTGTAAAAAAAACTTTTCATATGGAAGGATAAAAAAACAAGAATGATTTTATCGCCATGGCGGATAAAAGGAGCATCGAAAACCTAGAACTAACCTGCACTCACTTTAAATAAAATTATATAATGTAACGGTCCGGGTTATTGAGGAGGTTACAAATATTGCACTGCATGTGCTTCGTCTTAGGTTCTAAAGCTAAGATAGCTAGTAAGAACAATTTTCTTATCGAGTGACGGAAAACAACTCAAATAAACTCTCAGATAAATGTTGGTTGCTCCCTCCGACCGTAGCGAAAGGAAAATTTATTTTCACTGGTTTGGTTACGGAAATCTGTGGGATATTTCCCGTAGGCTGTTAGGGATTGTAAAAAAAAACTAAAAAAGTAACATTGATTGATTTTTAGTTTTTTTTTTACAAGGCCCCAAGCGACTTCTTCCTGTTCCCTTGCTTGAAGAACCTGCTTCCTGTTCCAAGATGCCGACGAGGTCATCTTCGAGATGGAGCAGTTCCTTATCAGCCAAAAGGAGGATTTCTATAAAAGTTGAATCCAGCAAGTCGAGCATCGTTGGGAAAAGTGTGTAGTTATGGGAGGTGTATACATGAAGAAGGACTGAGGCTATCACCGTGCAGCGTCACCACATCCCTCAGCGTCTTCTGGCTGATTGTAATGACGTTATGACCGCCTCTCGCATGTCTGCCTTATTTATCTCGTGAAAACAACAATTATTCTCTTTTCACAGCCTCAGTTGTAGAAATATTTCATAAGCCCCTGAGGAATTTACTGAGAAATAGAACGGATAAGCGCTTTCGATCCGTTCATGCCCCATGTCTCTATTGAACACAAGAAAATTACTGAACAACATCCAGTGAATCTCAAAAAACCTCGACAATTGATCAGTGAAGTGTGCATTTTGTTCAGGTGGGGTGTAAGCAGTGCTTACACGAGTCTCAGCCTTCCGGAATAAATTCCTTATGAAATACACTGAAATAGGCAAGAAGCCTGATTAACCCAAAGAGGTCTTCCACATTATGAAAAAAATAATAAGATTGACGATTGTCAGAAGAGTGGGAGAGGGGAGGGGGATGGGATGGTATCACATCTTCCAATAATCCGGAAAGGAAACGTTGACAATGTCTTCGAAGTTATCATCAAGAATATGCCTCGGTTTTCTGTACTTTGTAAGCCACTTCATTTCCATCAGGTTATTCAGTATTACAGCCACCAGGTCATTGTCATGGCTCTTCATCGTCTGCACTATGTTCATCAGGAGATCTTGGATAGACTTTCCAATCTTTCCAATGTGAGTCATGTTAAGATCCGAGTGGAGTCTATGATTTTTTACGATCCTTTTTCTCAGGGTAACATTCTGGAACGACTGGCGTTCACTCCATCTGCTGCTACATATAGTCGCCCACGCAGGCAAACCGTAGAGGAGGATGGTCAAGAATAAGGAGAATGGTCTTGTACAGTAATAATTTATTGTCGATTCCAGGAGAGTCTTGGGTCAATGATAACGCCAAGGTACTTGTAGTTGTCAACTCATTCGAGTTTCTTATTGAATAGAACCAGGGAATCCGGGGGACACTTAAGCTTTTTGTTGAAGTACACGGTTTTGCATTTTCCGACATTAAGATTCAGTTTCCAGTAATTAAACCAGGCGTTCTGCAGTCAATAGATAACGTGAGATGGCTGGTGCGCCCATGCCATGATGGCAGTATCATCAGCATAGAAATATAAATTACACTTCTCGGGCTTTGGGAAATAGTGCACAAAATAATTAAAGAGAACGAGCCCGAAGACAGAACCCTGTGGGACACCGACCGTTACCTTGCGAGGCGTGGAGAATTTTTTGCCAACTTTGGCTTGATAGAACCTGTCGCTAAGAAAAGATTTCAATATGATAATTAAATCAGGAGGGCACCCGTCTATAATCATTTTGTAGATTAGCCCTTCGTGCCACACATGATCGAAAGCTTTACTTACATCAAGTAAATCTACGCCACAATACCAGGAAAGATTTAGTGAGGTGCTCAGATCTTCAAAGAGACTCAAAAAACCTTATGCAAGTGGTCTTTATAAATAATAATGTAGGTATCTTGTGATGAATATTTATAACCACAAGATGCAAGAGAAATTCCTGGTTCGTTGAACGTTTTATTGTTTCGGTAAGTAGGGTTAACCAAACTAATAAGCAAAGATATTCTAAAATAAATTGGTATGGCGGAATGGTACATTCGCACAGGCCTACCACGAGATAATGATATGGAATCAAAAAAAATTACGGGGCTGTGTTGGGACACGGCCGCTAGTTAAATTGTAGAATACGTCTTGAGGCCACATGGCAAATAAGATGTAATAGGTGATTCTGCCACCCAATGTAATAAGTGATTCGATGGGTTTGAAATCTAAATTAAAATGTTTCTTCATAAAGCTAAGAGCGTATAAATTTAATGTAGCATCTACATTGATAATGCTAACTGTCATAATTGCAATATTAGTATCACCTCCATATTGTCACTGACTGGTCTAGTTGTTGGTGAATATTTCATTATCGCACTGAACAACAACATTTCCATAAGATATATCGACACTTTAGGATGAATATACACTGAGTGGCCAGATTATTATGACCACCCAATCAGTACTTCGTTGGGCCACCTTCTGCCTACAATACCGCAGCTTTTTGCATTTACTCCACGAGATGTTGAAAAGTGATGCGAGGAATCTGACACCATGAATGCTGTTGTCTTGTGCTATCTGGCCAAAATCTGCTTCAAACCCCTTCAGTCTTTATCAGTGAGCTTCGACTTTCGGACAATGTTGTGCTTGGCAGATGATGTCTTTCCCTGCTTCTTATAGGCTGTCATAACAGTCTTTGCCTGATGAATAGCACTATCCTGTTGTGTGAAATTTGTTGTTTTGGAACCACCTGTCTGATGGCTCTTTCAACTTTCTCCCAAAAATGCTCAATTGGATTGAGATTTGGTCATTATGGGGGCCAATTAAGACAGGTTCGTGTTCGTTTGTGGCGATCGCAACAATCTCGCCTTATTATCATTGTCACTTGGCCAATCAACATAGGGGTTATAGCATACATTCAGTAGCAAAAAAAATATTTTTTTGCAGCAAACAACGCGCAGGAATTGTTTGTTCTTGAAACTATTCCTGCAAAATACGAGTAGCGTTTCATGCTGCATTGTCACGTTGGAAGAAGCCATCTCCATTATGATTGCATGAACTTGATCAGCAAAGATACTTAGATATGTTCTGATATTCAGACGTTTTTCTACACAAATTAAAAGACCCATATCATGCCAGGAAAATATGCTCCAAAACACGACTGCCCCCACGAGCTTGAACGATTGTACTCATTCATGTGGGTTCTATGATTTCATGCAGTTTCCGTGGTTATCTGCATGATGCAACTGAAAACGTGGTTAATCAGACTACATGACTTTATTCCGATGCTCAACTGTCCAATCCTTGTGTTCCTGTGCGAATTGGAGACGTTTTATCTTGTTAACTGCCGACGATAGCAAAGGTGTTCGAACTGGCCTTCGGCTCCCATATTCCATACAATGCAGTGTAAGGCGAACAGTGCGTCCAGAGATCATTTGAGAGGATCCCTGATAAAGATCTGCAGTAATTTGTTGCCCTTCTGTTGCCTTGTACCAGTTTGGCCACTCTCCTTTCTGCCCGAACATTGATGGCCGCAACTGGCACGTCCAGGCCCAGTTTTCCGGCAGACAGTCCAGTCTGTAACAATTTACCAGCAGTTGCTCATGAACATTTAACGAATGCAGCCGTTTTGCTGATATTAGCTCCATGGCTCCGAGTAATTTTCAGTCGTTCCTGCTGAGCCCATTTTGAATATATTATTCAGTAAAACTATTCTTGCTTTTCGTTTCTATTGAAGACAAACTGAATGTAAGAAATATTCCAATAGTGTGGCCTCCTCGATTCCCAGACCTTAATCTCTGTGATTATTGGTTATGGGGATTTTTAAAAAGCAGTGTTTATCTTACCAGACCAACAATTCTCTGTGACCTGAAAGATTTCATGAGAAGAAAGATAGCTCAAATCTCATAGCCAATGTTGCAATCTGCAGTTTTCAATATCGTTAACCGCTTAAATTTGATGATAAAAGAGAAAGTTAGCCATATCCAGTTGGTTTTCCAATGAAAAATATACAGGGTGGTCCATAAGTCTGTCCCTTCCTTTTATTTTTTGAACCGAAGCAGATATGTCAATTTTGATGAATCCAATGAATAGAAAGTTGTGGGTGGCTTATCCCATGGTGCACTTTTCATCATCCCAAATATGCAAATTAGGACACATTCAAAATTTCTCTCAAAAACCGTAAGGGATAGAGAAAAAAACCCAATTGCAAACTTGTTCAGCATAAAAAAACAAACAAAACAAAAAAAATCATCCAAATCGGACCAACCAATCACCCATAATCATGTGGTGAACTGTTTGTAGCAGAAGATCATGTTAACCATTTCCGGAACAGTGTAGCGTACCATCCTGGAATTGTTCTGTCTTCTGTGTGCTGAAAGATGCTTTTATTTGCTATTCCGCATGAAAGTGAATGTGAGTATGGTAATTTATGTTAATTTTTTGATTTGCATGCTTTACATGGTGGAAATATCAACATTCAGTTTTCCTTGTGCAGTGTGACTGTTTGTAAGCTACAAACTGTTCACCACGTGATTGTGGGTGATTGGTAGGTACGATTTGGATGATTTTTTTTTGTTTTGTTTGTTTATTTATGCTGAACAAGTTTGCAATTTGGTTTTTTTCTCTATCCCTTACGGTTTTTGAGACAAATTTTGAATGTGTCCTAATTTGCATATTTGGGATGATGAAAAGTGCACCATGGGATAGGCCACCTACAACTTCCTATTCATTGGATTCATCAAAATTGACATATCTGCTTCGGTTCAAAAAATAAAAGGGGGGGGGCAGACTTATGGACCACCCTGTATATCCCTTTTTGCATATTTTATGATTGTAAACATGTTTGCATTATGCCAATATGAAAATGTTAAAATAACAATCTGTTCGTTACTAAAACCTTTATCAGCTCTGAAAGAGAGTAAGTTATTTTGGGCCACACTCTTTATTAGTTTGTGTTTATGAGGCTTCTATAATAAGCTCTTACGAAATACTAATATTTTTAATCGAATATTTGGTTGCATAGAAAAAGCAAGCGATTGATTAGAGAGAAAGATTCTTCGGTTGTCTATATGAATTTCGTGACGGTTGTGGTTTCAGTTAAGCTACAGCATCGACCAGCTGATTTATAGGCTACATGAAAACATCTCTTCTGAATTATCTTAATTTCATATAATGGCAACATCAAAGAGCTGGTAAAGTGGCGTTACAATTCCTAGAAACATGATTAAATTTATCATATTTTTATTTCTGAATATTATATTAATAAATAAATAAATAAATAAATAAATAAATAAATAAATAAATAATATTGTGGTTATCAAAGTCATTTGATGAAAAAAATTCTTCAATTTTAATGACGATGACTAATTATTATTTAATTTTTTTTTAATAATTTAATATTTCGGATTAACATGATTTAAGTTTAATATTTTATTGCAGTAAAAAATATTACAAAATATTTACTTACTTACTTACTTACTTTTCAAACCCGCTTATCCGTTAGGGTCGCGGGGGCAGCAGCCCTATGGAGGATCTCCAGCGATCGCGATCTTCCGCCATCAGGCGCATGTCCTCCCTGGTAATATCCAAGCGACTCGAACCCAGATTCTTCATGTAGTCTAGCCACCTGGTTCTAGGCCGACGCCTTGGTCTCTTACCCACCGGCTTGGAAAATAACAACTGCCTAGGAAGACTAGTTTGCGGCATCCGTATACCAGCGCAACTGAGATCTCTCAATGCGGAGAAGTAGCGGCTCAACACCTAAAAATCCCCTTATTGTGCTGCTGTACACTCTATCTAGTAGGGTATTACCTGCCACACCTCTCAGAAATCTCATTTCGGCCGCTTGTACCCGCGATCGCACTCTTTCGGTCATTACCCAAGCCTCATGACCATAGGTGAGAATGGGGACAAAGACAGATCTGAAGACGGAGAGCTTAGCTTTGTTACCCAGCTCGCGTTTCGTTACCACGGATCGCCAAAGTTCACGTCTGACACCGCTTGATGCACCGATCCGACCATCCAATTCTTTCTCCTGCCGTCCATCACTCGTGAATGCAATCCCGAGATACTTGAATTTCTCCACCTGTCTCAATGAGGCTCCCCTAACATGAAGAGCGCATTCAGCAGGCTGTCTTGAAAGGACCAGAACCTCGGTTTTAGCCACACTGATCTTCATCCCAGCTTCTTCACATTTGGATACAAACCGGTCTAGTGCATGCTGAAGGTTCGTGCGAAAAGACCCAAGGAGGACAAGGTCGTCAGCAAAGAGCAACCTCTCCACCAGGCAGTCGCCCACACAAACACGCTCATCGCCTCGGCTGCCCCTGTCTATCCAGTCCATAAAAATAATGAACAAGAGGGGCGACAGTACGCACCCTTGGCGGAGTCCAACACCCACGGTGAACGGTCTTAACTTAATGCCATTTATCCAGACACACATCTCAGGGCTTTCGTACAGAGACATGATAGCAACCAGTAATTGCCCATCCACTCCATACTCTTGCAACACTCACAAAATATTTAAAAACATTATTTAAAATAAATTTTGCTTAACGCTGAAGAAAGTTCAAATATTAATGCTAAAATAAATATCTTTTATTTCTTGTGATAAATTAGAAGACATTATTGAGGAATAAGTAGAATTATAAAGCCACAACTTAATTTTTTCAGAATATTCCTAGAACTCTTAAGGTATTTCTTAAAGATTAATATATGAGAACAGTTGAATAAATTTTATATACGGTAATGAAATTCTATAGGGCAGATTTTGCGTCACCTTGTAAATAAATCAAGGAGGAAAAAGTTTAATATTTTACCCTATTAGGAAATAATATTGAAAAAATTGTACACTTATTCATCATTTGAATGAAATTGGCAATACTTCCTTTCATTCATTAATCTTTGTTCTGTTTACTTTTTTGATTTTGAAATGTGGGTTCTAATTGACAAAATAAATCTTAAGAAATTGCCATGACAGGTATTTCAATAGATGTCAACAAATAGCAACTGAAGAGTATAAAAGATAATAGGATGAGAAGTTTTAAAAACTATTTTAACATATTTATTTCTTTAAGAACAATTCAGCTAATTTTTATCTCTGAATTTGCATTCAGAAATTATTAACTTTATTTTCCGAATAAACTTCTCCTTTCTGAATATGAATGGATTTATTTATTGGCAAATAAATTTAATTAATTCTTTATTTTAGATATGATGACAGCAAATTTATTTCTTTCATTAATTAATGTACGACAATAATTCCGAATGTTTATTAAAATAAAAAAGGATTCGTTTATTTATTTATTAATGTGAAGAATAAATAAAATATGATGCGACTTCTTTTAAAAGTTAAAAATTTATGAGCTTTAAAAAGGTGAGACATATGGTAATAGAATACAATCTAAACTTTAGATTCTAAAGAATATTATAAGTGATGTGAAAGGTTAAGAAAGAAAAAGAAAATACCGGATGGGCAAGAAATAACGTGAGGTGTTCAGAGCTCGCTAGCGGGAATTCTATTAGGCCAAATGCAAAACATTTTGGTGTATATACTTAGTGGAACATGGAGTTTCGATTTCTGCAAAAAAAATAGTATCAAAAGTCGCCATAGGGGGCGCTTATTTCAAGAAAACAATGAATACCTAATTGTCAAATGAACAAATACTGTACAAACCAACTTTAGTAACAACAATAAACAATGTTTTATTTTTAATTCCTAATGTGTTTCAATATGACCACCAGTGTGCTGTTCCAATAGCTGCATGCGATACACGACATTTTCTACGGCAGCTCGCAACATATCTGCATTAATTAGTCTGATATGTAATGTTATTTGATCCTTTAAGGTTGAGAGGTCAGGAACATGTGCTTGATACACAGCAGTTGCAACTTCTTCAACGTGTTGCTGCCTGATTCGTTTGCGTCCCCGGCCTGATTGTACTCCTAGAGTTCCCGTAGATTCAAATCGTTTAATCATTTTCCGTAAGTTAGTTATGCTCATCGGTCCTCTTCGTAACGTTTTCATTCGCCGGAATTCACGAAGGGCAGCACTTGCATTGTCGCTCTTCTGATAAAACAACTTGACTAATAACGCCCGGTCAGGCAGAGTAAGCGTCATCGTCAGGCCATTCGTTCTTGAATGATGGGAAATCCTCAGCCTTGCCTTTTATTGTCATGATTGCTCAACACGGAACGCGCTTATGCAAATGTATTCATTGTTTTCTTAAAATAAGCGCCCCCTATGGCGACTTTTGGTACTTTTTTTTTTTTTTTTTGCAGAAATCGAAACTGCATGTTCCACTAAGTATATACACCAAAATGTACTGCATTTGGCCTAATAGAATTCCCGCTAGCGAGCTCTGAACACCTCACGTTATTTCTTGTCCACCCGGTACATCACATAAAAAAAATACAAGGCCTTTCGGTCTTTTTGTTCAAGAACCTTCATCAGGTAATATTTTGAAAGTATTTAACAGTAAAACCTTTGCTGATGAGATTCTGTGTGTGACGTATTTTTACTTTTCTTTCATAATAAAATCGAATTTTCACAAATAAATGGGGCATTAATTTAGAAAGAAATGTACAATTCACTGCGACAGAAATTTATTCACGAATCAGTTCTACAAATTGTATGCCCAATTTGTAAGTGTAGTAAAAAAATCTGTCCACATTCTTTAATAAAGTCGCATTACTTTTCAGATGACACTTTCAGCTTACTAAAACTTTTTTTCTGAATTGTAAGCTCTAAATTCACAGGTTTTGGACTATCACGCCTGTTCTGATCTGGTCATCTTGTAAAACGCAGAAGAGGGCGACTTGGCCGTTGAAATGCGCATTCGTGCTAATAAATTCTTTTTGTGGAATCGTGGTTTCCCCATTTTTTTCTGGTCGTTATTGGTCCACAGTTTCTGGCAAATCTCTCATTTGATCAACTTTGGCTTGATAGAACCTGTCGCTAAGAAAGGATTTCACTATCATAATCAAATCTGGAGGGAGCCCGTCTCTAATCATCTTGTAGATTAGCCCCTCGTGCCACACATGATCGAAAGCTCTACTAATATCAAGAAAAAACATTGAAGAAGGAAATAACTCTGCTTAGCTCCTTCTTCCATGGAAAAAACACGCCACAGTACCTGGAAAGGTTTAATGGGGTGCTCAGATCATCACTGAGCCTCCATATTTGCATCTGACACAAGTGGGCGGCTCGAAAGCCAAACTGTTCTTTCCGCACTAAACCATTGGTGAGACAGTAGTCTTTGAACCTGGTGAGGATCGATTTCTGCAAGACATTAGACATCGATGGGAGTAGGCTGATGTTAAAACCTTAAAGCTAGTGTATATATAAACTAGGGGAGGGAGGCAAATTGCCAAGAATATCTCCCATTGGTTAGGCGAAAGTAATATTAACGACTCACGAACAAGATTAAAAGAATGGCTAAATGAAACAAGAGGAAACATGATTTTTCGATTGAAAAATGGAAGAAAAAATTCTGCGACCTGGATTCCTTCCATTTTTCAATCGAAAAATCATTGCCTATGCTTGGAGAGCATCTCCAGTTTATAATCATTATTATTTACTTAAGAGGAAACATCTTCCCAATATGGGGAGGGGAAGTAAAATAAAACAAAAGTTAAATAATAAAGATGAGGAAATGAAATAAAGTAAATACATTAGAATCCGTCTATAAGAGCCGCATCGGGAAAAGTGGCAATTAACTATGGGCCTGAATAACATGGTGTTTTCTTAAGTATCCTAAAAAAAAGACAATCCGCGTGGAAAGCAAACTCGCCCTTCCCCTTTTCCCCGACCACAGAGGTTCCATGCTGACTCTGAAAAGAAAGGTCATGTTTGTGGGGTTTTTGAAGTGAAAACTTCTATAGGCGCACCGCATACAAAATTTTGCTGGAGAGTGAATGAGTCTGATCCGTCACGCTCGGAAGTGAAACGTTTTCCGGTAAAACTCGGGAAAACTCGGATTTCTTTATTAGTAGGATGCTCAATATTTTATATGATAACCAGAAAACGAACTGACTTTTTCAAATTGCTTTCGCCAATCGATAAATATGGGACACGACACGAACAAAGTTCTAAGGTGAGATATACGGAATAGGTGCACAAATGGTACCATTACGATATCTCTTTAAAATATATGGTAATGTAATCTCGTTGGACACCTTCCTATCTTGGATACCAATGTACGAGGGCATATTGAAAAGTAATGCCTCCATGGCTGTAACTTTTTTATTTTTTAACCGATTTTCAAATTTCTTTTTGTATCTGAAACTTACATATGTCCTCTATGTAATGCACTATTAACTTTTCGACATAGTCCCCAGGTTTCACCTCGTCGTTAGAACGCAATCATGCCCCTTAAGGTGCTCTTTCCTCTTTGGGAAGTGGTGAAAGTCTCAAGGTGCAAAGTCTCTCATTTTTGAACTGCAGTTTTTCATCTTGAACTGTAGGCGCTGCAAGCCCCTCTGATGTATGGCGACCGTGTGCAAACGGACGTTATCGTGCTGCAGAAGAGGATCCAAAGCTGCCATTAAATCCTCGTGTCGACGACAACCTCGGAATTCCTCTCCGATGGTTTCACCCAACTAGTCCACGCATTGGTGTAATGCGTGGAAAGGAATAGAGACTATGTCAAAAAGTGAATAGTGCATTACATAGAGGACAAACGTAAGTATCAGACACAAAAAGAATTTTGAAAATCGGTTAAAAAATAAAAAAAGTTACAGCCATGGAGGCATTACTTTTCAATATGGCCTCGTACTTACACAAATTTCAATACAGGGAATACATAGGAACTTGAGGGTGCTCTATCTGATAGAGCAACTTTCATCATCTCAGATATGCAATAGTGATAAACAATTGTAATAGTTTTAATTGGTGTAATTGGTTTAATAGTACGTGTTTTATAGCACCAAATGGAAACATTGGAAACTTTCAATGCTAATATATGACAAGTAATATATCATAGGGCTCGTCACAGCATGTCATGAATGAATATAACGAGTAATTAATGATAATCAGAATTAGTTTAATAACACGTGTTCTAATAATACCAAATGGAATCATGGGAAACTTTCAATGCTAATATATGCCAAGTAATATATTACGGAGCTCGTCACAACGTGTCATGAATGAATAAAGCGAGTAATTAATGATACTCAGAATTGGTTTAATACCACGTGTTCTAATAGTACTAAATGGAACCATTGATAAGTTTTTATGTTAATATATCAAACAGCTTGTCACGTTTTATATATGAATTGGGACCCAGTACGTATGGGCCTGTATGGCCAGAGGCCGACGAGTTCGGTCCCTGGATGGACCTGGATTCACGATTGCTGTATGATGTTCGCAGCAGCCGTCGGGGGGGGGGGGGGGAGACTGTCTATCACGGATGGTTGCCCATCCAGTGACTAGCCGTGCCTGATGTAGCTTAACTTCACAGAAGTTGTATTCTGTGAAAGCCCACCAGGCCACGGCCTCCCCCAAATGAATACGCCACGTAATATCACAGCTCGTCACAGCGTGTCAAGAATAAATATAACGAGTAATAAATGATACTCAGAATTGGTTAATTAGCAAGTGTTCTAATAGTACCAAATGGAACCATTGGGAACTTTCAATGCTAATATATGCCACGTAATATATCACAGAGCTCATCACAGCGTTTCATGAATGAATATAACGAGTAATAAATGATACTCAGAATTGGTTTAATAGCACGTGTTCTAATAGTACCAAATGGAACCATTGGAAATATTCAATACTAATATATGCCACGTAATATATCACATAGCTCGTCACAGCGTGTCATGAATGAATATAACGAGTAATTTATGATACTCTATACTGGCTAAGTTGTAGGTTTTGGAATGGTATCATTAATGGTTTCTTCATTACTGTATCTTTGAGATTTTCAATGCTAATATATTACATGTAATCTTTAAGTGATCTACAGGATGCTTTTGAAAAGGATGAGTGAGATATTTACCGATGTTCTGCGTCTTAAAATAAAACACGTCTTCCTCTTTCTATTTGTGGAAATTGCATTCCTTAAAAAAAAGTAAACAGCTTTTGAAGTTTGGTTAAATTCCGCCCATAACGTAAACAAAAGCGCATGAAAAAAAATTAAACACCACGTGTTCCATTAATAGGTTTCTGCGAAATACCTGTCCACTAATTTGTTGGCCCTAAACTCGACCATTCTCACAGCCCACTGAAAGATTCGTAATTTCTAGACCTCAGTAATGAAACTGTCCACAAATTAGGAAAGACCTGCAAGTGGATAAATGATCGAGAGATACAGTATTAAAGTCTCCCTAAACAAGTTTACATTTAATGTTGGCTGGATTGTTTTTTGCGATACGACGTACATTCATACTAGCGACTCTTCAACGAACTGTATGATTTACTAACGTCATTCATGCGCTTTTGCTTACGTTATGGGCGGAGTTTAACCAAACTTCACGAGTTCTTTAGTCATTTAAGGAGTGGAATTTCGACAAAACGTATGAGGAAACTTGTGTTTATTTTAACGTGCAGAACATGCTGGGTATCTCATGACATCCTTTTCAAAAGCACCCTGTATAAATGAAGATCTAATGAGTAAACGAATGGAAATAAATGGTTATATACGGACAAAATATTAATTTTAGGCTTGTTCTTGATTCGTCCAAGTAATAACAACCATAATATTTTTATCATTCACATATACATTACTTAGAATCGATCACAATCGCCATAAAAGTTTTCACTTCGGTCGTGTGGTCTTAAGCACACCCATTTTTTTTCTTGCAAAGGAATATTCCACTATGAATTCATCCAGGAACGTCCCACAGTTAACAATGAAATGTACCTGGGCTTTCTGCGACGCCTCCGTGGCGCAATTAGCCGCAAACGCCCGCATCTTTGGATCTGCGATGGAAGCTCTGAAGAAGGCGGCAAACAAAGATCTACAGCCTGCTTTCGACAAAATGTATGAACTTTGACAAAAGTGTATAGTCGCCAAAAGGCATTACTTCCAAGGGCAGAGTGCTTAAAATTTGCTGTGTCCCATACTTCTTTTTTCTGAAGGAAAGTTCGAGAACTTTTTGAACCTACCTCATGGACAATTGAAAGTTTCGAGCTCACTTTTGAATTAATACGTGCGACAAGAAAAAACAATAGCATATTTTATTTGTTTTGTCTTATTTATTTATAAAATAAAATGAAATATTACTTAAAAATAATTTTTACAGACTTTTATCAAGTAATGGTCAAATGTCAGCATCTCTATCACCAGCGTCTCCACTTCTTATAGGATTGTAGCCTTCTTCTAAGGTTTTTCTAAAGAGGAAAACAATAATCGTATAATAATTAATAGGACTATTCGAATGGAAATTATTATTAAAAAAAACAGTATGCATGAATTTAAAGTATGAATTACAAAAGATCAAACATACAGGGTTATTCAAAAATATGGATTAGACGTCAAATATTTATTTCACACAATTTTTAAAAAGACAGAAATTAGTCTGCATATATCACTTAATAGGAGAAGATTCAAAGGCCCAGCTTAGAAGTTTCATTTAATGCTACACAGCGCGTTTCAAGTTCATAAGAAGATGGCGAAACCACAATATAAATCGCTCGTTTGCGAAGTGTGAATCCAACGTTTCACGAATTTCAAGCTCAAAGTTTGCCTGTTGTGTCTTCTAGGGTCAAGAATGCACTTCGAACACGTTCAACATTTTCACCTGACGTGCGAGGACGGTCAGTGCTTTTCCATTTTCAAATGCAAACATCTTATACAATTTTTTTTGCTAATCCTAAATTCGCCATCCGATTTTTATCTGTTCCCTGAGGGGGGGATCACTTTGATTTTGACGATGCAGTGCAAACAGAAGTGAGGTTATCGTTTCGCAGTAAAAGTGAAATTATCACGAAGCTGGTCACACGTTGCGAGAAATGCATTCATCGGTAGGGCGATTAAGTGGAAAAATAATTATGTAATTATGAACGTTAAGGTTGTAGAAAGTTATCATATTTTGTTCTACTGAAATAATTATACCCATTTTCTAATAAAAAAATTAGAAGGCATTACTTTTCAGCATACCCTAATATTTTATCAATAGCATATCAAATTCTTCCCCGTAAAAAGAATGGTTTATTCTTATAGATTTCACACTATTAATTCCAAATACAGCAATTATATTGCTGTATCACGTACCATTTTTGGGGGGGGGAGGGAGGGGGGAATGGTTCTGTTAAAGTGAAAATAGTACATTGCTTTCTAAAACATTAGTTCTGAAAGCGTGATATAACATGGAGAAAGGTTACACCAGGGTATACAGTCTGTCCCAAAAAGATAGCTGGTGTAGCTTTTTTAGAAAATAGCAAAGAAAATATCAACAGAATCACATTTTATTTTACGAATGGTTAAACAATATTAAAATAAAGTAATATATTATGTTTTGAATAAGATTCTATTTTCTGGAAAGGGGAAATAAAAAGAAAACTAAAAACGGACTGTCCCAAAATGGTAGCCAGTGGGAGAGAATATGAATTTCCATAAAATGATTTCAGCTGAAGAATGATTCATCATTACTAGTTATGGGTTGTGGTAAAATATTTTTCGGCAAAGGGGAAATTGATGGTCTTCGGCAAAGACATGCCTCTGCAAAAGAAATTGCCGTACAACATTCTGAAAAGGTTATTTATAATTCCTTGAAAAAATAGTTACTATGGCCAAAAGAAAACAACTGGAAGACCTCCTCCCTTTACTGGACGAGATAAAAGATTTCTGATGCGTGAAATGGTTAAAAACCCAACGTCGATAAGAAAATTAGCTGCTTCTGTGCCATTGCAACCCTCTAGAATGACAGTTTGCCAAAAGTTGAGTACACTAAAGGTATAGCATATACAACAGCATACAATATTATATGTAATGGGTTAATGTGGTTTATAAATCGACAATCGAACAGTGTAGTGTATCGGTATTCAAGTGGAACTTGAAGCATAGCTTCCGTAATCTCACCCTTCATAATCATATTCCAAGGGAAATACACTGAGCTAGAAAAGAAGCCTGATGAACCCACAAGGGTCATCCAAAGTATGAAAGAAAATTGCCTCCTCTTGGTGGAGGAAAATTTGATTGACGACTGTCTAGACTAGAAGCAGACCACTAGCATTAGAGAAAACACGACTTATGAAGTCCAGTAATCTGGAAATAAGACATTGTCAATGTCTTCAAAATTGATGTCAAGTATATGCCTTGGATCACGATATCTCTTTCTATGCATAAGATGCTTTAAAATGCCCGAGACTAGCTTGTTGCTATGATTTTCTATATTGGGCAGCATGGATTCCATGAGCCCTTGAACGTATTTGCCAATATGAGTCATGTTGAAGTCATTATAAATGGAGGAATTGCGAACAATTCTCCGATCTTTTTGCGCAATAGTCCTAAGGGTAACGTTTTGGAACTGTGGTTTCGAACCACATATTTTGATGGTGGTTTGGAACCACGTTCGGTGGTTTATAAAAACGTTGTTTCCTACATATACTGTATTAAATAGGTCAAGTGCAACCTGCGTGGAAGATGCACCAGGTGCAAGCAAGAGAAAAAAATTGTTGTAGGTCACGTAACCTGGACGCACGAATGGTTCAATGTTATCTTTTCTGATGAAAAGAAGTGGAATTTAGACGGTCCTAACGGATTTCACAGTTACTGGCATGACATTCGTCATGAACAACACTTCTTCCGTGATGACATGGGGGGCATTTGGCGGACTGGGCAAAACAGAGCTCATAGTTGTAGGTGGACGAATGAATGCTGAAAGTTACAGAAAGATGTTGGCAGATGCTCTTCTTCCTGTACTGAAGATATCAGGTGAAACATCGGTGTTCCAGCAAGATAACGCCCCTGTACGTGTTGCAAATGCTAATAGAAAATGGTTTGCGTTAAACAAATCGGACGTTATGGCATGGCCTGCTCTATCTCCAGATCTCAATGCGATATAAATGGTTGAGGGATTATGATTAGAGAGGTTTATAAAGGTGGCAGGCAGTACAGTTGTACAGCATCTCTCAAAAATGCAATAATTGACGTATGGGAAGAAATACCAATTAATGTTAATCATAAATTGCTGGAATCAATGCACAATCGCTGCATTCAATTCATCAAAGTCAAAGGAGGAAAGATTAAATATTTAAATTAATTTTATTGCACTTTTTGTTTAACCAGCTATCACTTTGGGACAGTCCGTTTTTAGTTTTCTTTTTATTTCCTCTTTCCAGAAAATGGAATCTTCTTCAAAACACAATAAATTACTTAATTTTAAGATCGTTAAACCATTCGTAAAATAAAATGTGATTCTCTTGATATTTTCTTTGCTATTTTCAAAAAAAGCTACACCAGCTATCTTTTTGGGACAGATTGTAGCTCAAATTGAAAAGCGATGCAGCGGCAAAGGGAATCAAAATATGTTAGCGGATTACTGCTGGACACTTCTACGGGAGACACCAAAAACGCAATACAAGAGACAAAAGATAACAGAATGAGATTTCATGAGACACTTCATTGATTTGTTAATAAGATGGTGCAAAATAATACCTTTATTCATGTTTTCATTTTTATGTAGGATTTTAGTCTTTTTATTAATATAAAATCCACTCTCTTAAAAATCGTACGTGATGGTGCAATTTGGATGTCAAATTTAGATTTAGGAATGTCAAAGCTATATAGTTCACATATGTTTTTGCAGGGAGAACTTCTTTTTTTGCCGACCAGTGTAATCCTTCCAACTATTACTGACCAATAATTTTCGCGGTTTGATACTTATCTGTAACGAAACGAATATGCCTGCAATACTAAGCATAAACAATCGAGGAAATATCACGTAACTTGGTCGAATTAAATGAACTCTGATCATTGTAAAGCAAATCCCCAGCACGAAGATTCATTTCTTTGTGTATAGCAGGTCTCATTTATTCGTTTGAATTTAGGCTGATGTCCCTAGAGAAGCTTTCGTTGGAAAAAAACCTCAACTAAACTGAATGTTTAGCAAATAACAAATTTTCTGTGCTATTACTGAAACTGTCGTCGGCGTTTAAGCAAATCAGAGCAAGGTATCCCATATTATATCCAAGAAGGATAAATTTAAATAAATTAAATTGCATTACATATTATTATAAAGTAATTACTCGTATTTATTCCAGAACAAATTTTTTTTTGGCGCACTCTTATATATTGCTAGATTTATGAAGATCTTTTAAAAGTATGCCTAATTTTAATGATCTCTTAAACCAACATTTAATGATCCTAATTTTAGACTGAAATGTTTTTACTTCTTTATAAAGAAACTAAGAAATTTCGTGAAGCTTATATCTGTGTCTATATATTGTAAAGTTATGTTCGCTCTGGGGCACTATTACTGGAAAACATCAACCCTGGTCTTTTGTGACGTGCTGGAGCAGTTCCAAATACCTCAGCTACATGAAGAGACCTGTTCAAAAAAGTTGGTGCAATCCCATTATCATTATCTACTCCGGCATTAGCTGAAGGAAAACATGCCTCACATCTGAAATGGCAGTGATATTGTCAATGATTTCGCATTTCGTCTTACTTTTATTTTGGGGTATGTAAAATGTGAGTTTTCCTATTATTGATATCTTATATACAGACGGTGGGCTTGAATGAAGATGAACGATTTTGAAAATTTATTGTAATTTATTGGCACAAGACAAGTAATAACACTACCCAATTTGCTTTCCTTGGTTGCACTATAGATTCGTCGACAACGCTTTTTTCCCCCGAATCCACAGCTTTATTTATAAGTTCCTGGGGCATTTTCTTCCACTCATCGAAAAGTGTCTTTAAGGCCCTTTTAGACTTGTCTCTTTGCGACCTCACAGTTTTTGTTTTAAGTAACCTCGAGCAAAATAGTCTGGAGATTGGGGCATCCATTTTTTGAGAGTGAATGTACTTCACTTTTCTTTCCAAGTTCTGAGGGCTGCATGAGCAGGGACAGAATCTTGATAGAGAACGCGATCGTCTTTCTGATATAACTTTCGAGCATCGGTGTCCAAAAGCGGTTTGATAACCGTGTTGATATAATAATTTGTGTTTAAAATGCTCCAGGCTTGATAATTCGCAAACGCGTTTTGCCATTATACGAAATCCCTCCCCACCATGGCTGTGCAATGTGATGACTTCTTTTTACAGTCGTTCGAGATTTGACTTCCAACGTGAAATGTAAAAACCCTTCTCTGTACCCTGCAGACTGGTAAACAGAACCGTGCCTCGTCGGTGGTAATAATATTTTTCAAATATTTCAGAAGAATCCTGTACAATAGCAATGATCTCTGGGTGCCTTCTCAATATTGGATGCTGAGATACCATGAACTTGATATTTTTTCTTATTATCAAATTGAATATTTTCGCAATATGGTATCCGATTGTTGACCTAGGAAGATTCGTCAGTCTGACCATACATCTTCGGCTCATGGGTTTGCAGATTTTAGCATATTTCTGAAACATTTCAACTTACAAGCACTCACCCCAACATGATGTCCAGCTTTACGTCTTTTCTTCACTGTGCAGTGATACCGTGGTTGCTTGCTTGTTTGTTGGTTTTTTTTTTTCTGGGGGGGGGGGCTCTTTTCTTAGCATGGATAGCGTTTCTGCACTCACCGTCTGATTTGAAAGTTCTAGTTGACGAATTATTTGTGAAGTTGACTATTTCATTTCTAAAAGTTGCTGAACTTTGCCTTATATTATGTGATCTAATTTTAGGAAAGGCATGTCTCCTTTTCGACAATCTTACATTCAGAATACTTCACGAGAAGCGTGTGTATAGTCTTTAGAAATTTGCATATTAAGGGTAGCATCCCCCTCGAAAAGGCAAAATTGAAAACTTGAGAGAAAATTGTCATCACCCTTTTACTATATGATTTCTATGAACCTAAATTTTAAATTAAGTTAACAAAAACATTAATTTTTAATTTTTTTGTGTTAAAAAAGCCCCAGTTAGCATAAATTTCTTGTCAACTTTATGATGAAGTTATTAGTCCAATTGAGTTGAAATTTTTTTTCTGGTTTCTATTTAATGTGTATTAGATTCTGAACTAGAATTATTGCATTCAGTTTATCCATTCAGGTGGGGGAAAAAATGAATATATCTCTACCATTTTTAGTCACGTTATCTTGCTTAATACATATTTCAAACTCAAACCAAAAAAGTATTAATTTTCACATATCAATGATCCTAGTTCATTATGTTCCTTGATTATGTATGAAAAAACTGAAAAAAAAATTTCATAATATGTTAATTCTTTAAAAAGATATTACGCCAAGACTGATGGTGATAATGTGAAAATAAGAAAGCTGAGAAAATTAGGTTTAAAGTTGAAATATCAATTTTTTTTTTGTTTTCATCAATTTTTAAAAACCACCAGCTACATAGTCCTTATCTTCGATTTTCACTGATATCATATCCACAATTAATAAAGCACTAGGACAGGGAAATTGATTAATAAATGTCGGAAACAGTTCACAGTCAATAAATCTGTATCCACTGATATTAGTTTCAGAATTCAACTCACTCTTGCAAAAATTGTTGTGAATACCTGATGCGCTTAGCTTCCTGAAAGAAGTAATTTTTTCAGTAGCGTTTTCATCTGTATCGGCGGCACTTCTTCGTAAGATTTATTGATAAAATTGGTAGAAACAGCACTATGGACCCCTTACTGAACGATTGTAAGATTTATTGTTCGTGAAGCGATTTCCATGAAATCGTCTCTTCTTTGGCCGATCGCTTCTTCTATCTGACATTATTAATTATTTTATAGTTTATAAAATGATTAATTAATAAACTAAAGTTGATGTTTGGAACTGAAATTGATCACAAGGTAACAAAGATGACTGAATTACAGGAGAAAGACCATAGAGATAGATATATACCAGAGGTGGAAACTCAATGCTAAATCAAGGGACTTGGGATCAAGTGCTCGCCAGGGCGTCGCTTCGATTCGCATGAAGAATAAGCAGACGACGTTGTTGCTTAATATGGCATTTCCAACGTTTAGTGTCATTAAATAGAGCGCGCGTTTCATATTAAATTTTAATTTTCACGCTATTCTTCTTTTACTCCTGAAGAATGCTCTTTCAATAATAATAATAATAAAATTTTAAAAAGAAAAATAGATTATGCCCTGCTACACCTTTGTCTTTTTTAATTTTATGAATTCTTATTTTAACTTTTTATTTCACTTTTTAAACCAAAAAGGAATACTTTTTTTAAAGTAAAAACAAGAATGGATGAAGAGGGGGGTAAACATATAAAAAAGTTTTTTCTTAATATTTTATTTTTAGTAATTTTAGGAGGACAAACGAATAATAAGTTAAAGTAGAAAATTAACTGTCGTAGATTTTATTAAAAAAACAACTTAATTGTTTGAAATTTTTGAAATTTGAAATTTATTCATCCAATAAACAAAGGGCCTAGATATGTATACAAAAAAAAATTCACTTCTGTGAATTCATTTTCTTTTATTGATAGATAATATCAAAGATAATTTCAAAATCTTTTGGCATACTTTAATTTTTTGTTTGCATATTGCTGGGTTAACATTTTTAAATACAGTTCTATTCTCATTTTTACATATTTAATTATGATAGTTACAAGTACAATTCAGCATGAGAATGAGAACAATATAGTGATTTCGAAGAAATAATTGGATGGATTTCTTGCAAAAGTTTTTCTGCCTTCAACTGTCAACCGAGAAGTAAAACACCCTTTAAAACCATATGATTTATGGGGTTGTTTTAATAGTCAAAGTGTTGGTGAATTGATTTTTTTTTTTGTGAACAGCCCGTTCCTTACAGAAGTTTATAGAGAAATGATGGAATGATGTCTCACTAAATTATTGAGATCTGTTCATCTGAAGATGTTATTTTCAAACAGGATAGTGTACGAGCTTTTACATCCAAAAAATCGGAAAAGAGAAATAACTGTCCTGAAATGGAATGTGAATCTAATCGAAAATCTATGGGCAATCATGATAAATAGAATGCAGAAACCATTGACAAAGAACAAAAGAGATCTCACTGAATGCATCCAAAGTGTTAGAAATATTACACAGGAACTTTGCTCTGACCTTACTAATATCATCGCCCAAAAGAATTGGGACTGTTATTACGACAAAAGGTGATTCTACAAAGTGGTAAAATCAATTATGTATATAAAAAAGATAAGATATTTCCGATTTAGCAATACGTGAAATTAATTTTATTTTCGCTGACGCATTTTGTAACAACAGTGTCTTCAAAGCAGCGATTAAATTTAATTATTTTACTGATATTTTTTATTAATTTGTGCATTTAATTATTTTACTTTATTTATTCATTTAGCCAAGTTTATTTAATTAATTATTAACTTTATTTTATTTTGTTTTATTTATTGTATATGTTTATCATTTAATTAATCTATTCTTATTTTATTTTATATTTTAATTAAATTTTAGCAATTTTTTTATTTATTGAATTTATTTGTATGAAATTCCATCATAAATATTTTATTTTATTTACTCATTTTTATTTATAACTTTGTCATTAAAACGTCAAAATGCAGAAAACATTAGCTAGCATTCTTCATAGCGCCGCCATCTTAGTTTGACAGAAAAAGCTATGAGTTTTTTAAAGACGCTAATGGAGGCAGCCATATTGCTAGTTCACGCACGTTTTGTAAACTGCTTTCTGATTGGCTGATACCACGCATAGCTATAACATGCAATGCTATCAACAGCCAATAAAATTACTTGTTTCATTGATTTAGAAACTTTGAAATAGAGTTATAGAACTCCCTTTTCTTGACCTAGCACAGTTTAAATTTTTTAAAACGGATAATTAGAACTCAAGTTATAGCAATTTTAATTTTATGCATATGTAATGGGCTCTTAAATAAAGAAATACCGACGCAAATAAATTAATTAATATCTTAATTTCTAATTAATGTTCAGCTATAAAAATTTCAGAATGGATTCACAAAAACCTGAAAATGCTAAAAACGAAAAAAAATTTTTTTCAATTTTTCGTCACAATTCTGATTTTTCGAGGGGGATGCTACCCTTAACCACCTTGAAATTGTAGGCCTCTCCTACCAAAAGCGTTCATCTACATTCCTGCCCAACCTTTGTAAGTATTTATTTCCTCAAGCATGGAACTAATTAAGGTTCTAAAACTAGAAATTTATAAAAAATAATAATTACATGAAGAAATTTGATTGCTAGTTACATTTATCTATAACAAGTTATTTAACATGCACTTACATTATTTGTCGCAGCATGGAGGGGAATTGCTCAAAAAAATCTTGATTGTCGAGGCGAGCGTTAGGGATGATTTCTATAATATCCTGATATACACCGCTCATATCATGCTAAGTTAACAAATAATCATAATAACTTTACTATGAGAGTTGCATTTTGTATAGTAATGCTTTAATTACATTCTAAATTTCTAAGATTCTTCAATCTAATAATCTTCATTGAAGAAATAATAGCTTACACAGAAAACTCCTTCGGCTACTGATACGAATACTGTGACGGCTGTGATTGCAGTTGCGCAGTAAGTTGGGCCTGCTGCTTCATAGGCTTTTTCGTAGCATGAGAACATTTCACCTGAAGACAACAGCCTATAGGAAATATAGTAGATATATAATATGTATTTCAGTAAAAAATTCATTGATTCGTTTTTTCGTGAATATAGTACAAAATGAAGATGATATAATCTGCATTACTTGCATAGATGATATTCGTCTAGTGGTAATTGGGAACACTCTTTAAGTTTTTCGGATAACATTTTCACATTTGAGCTATTGTTCTGAAGGCATTCTTCCATATCAAATCTAAAATTATCTTCTTCAGCTTCTGCTGTTATGTTCTCTGAGCCATAAATTGAATTCAGACCTAATAGAGAAGTCAATTTTGTAATACTGAGGATACGGTAGTATGTGTGATAAAATCATATAAGAAATTTGGATTTGATTATTTTATTATTACACTTACTACAGAATAATATAACCGAAAGATAGCAGAATTTCATTGTTAAAATTCCAAAGACTGAAAGAAATTTTAATTAGATAAAAATTATGCGAAGTATAATCAATATAAACTAATTTAAACCTGAACAATATAATTTTCAATTTTTCTCAAAGCACACGCTATAAATAGAGCAATTTTTAAATAAATTTAAATATTAATCGAAAATAATATTAATAAAAAGTATGCTTACCCTACACTATATTAGATTAATGAAAATT
This sequence comes from Rhysida immarginata, assembly GCA_023313115.1. Lineage (NCBI taxonomy): Eukaryota > Metazoa > Arthropoda > Chilopoda > Scolopendromorpha > Scolopendridae > Rhysida > Rhysida immarginata. The sequence goes on from JAHWFO010087125.1 coordinate 584,928, forward strand.
AAAATCTCTAACTTTTGTTTTATATTTAATCTAATATCGATGTTGGCAGAATGGAGATAGAAATAATACTAATCATCAAATAAACCAGGAATAAATCGTCCAGATTCACTCATTGCTAGCAATTTATTATCTCCCTTTGAGGATATAAGTTTGTTTTCGGCGATAAATAATAAACAGGTATAAAAGCATCTATCAATATAAAAACTGATGAATGGTAATTTCTAAGAGCTATTAAGGTCTTTATGTTGGTCTATTCAACCAGGAAACGATAATCTGTTCACTACTTTCATACTGTCTTTCATTCTATTTTATTTGATGATAAATTTAGACTCACTCCGATAAATATTAATAATAAGTTCTTGTCAGAGCAGTTTTAGAAATGATTGAGAGTTTTGCTAATAAAAATAACAGAATTAGCAGCTGTTATGGGGAATCGATACGGAAAAACTTTTGACATGAGAAAATTATAAAAAAGTAATTTGTATTTGATTAATAAAATTCTCTACAACATATGGATTTCTAATTTTCTCTATAATATTAATTTGTGCCCTCGGTTTTTAGTTTGCACATAAATAAAGTCACATATGTGTATAAGTGTTTTTATTGTTTCATTTTACTCATTACATGGAAAGAAGCACATTCACAATTAGGAAAAGAGTTTAATTAAATTAGGAATATATATGAGCATATCATATGTTTATTTTAATGCGTGCAAATTAAATATACGAAAGAGTTTGCTAAAAATTTTGACCACTCAATACATTGTAAACAGAAAGTTTAATACAAGGAGTTTTAAGAACATCGTTATTAATCTTGAAAGAGGAAGCAAAAGGGGTGATAAATAAATATTCTTTTTAAAGTGCTCGAAGTACGAAATACGGTTTCTCACATAGGCTTGTGCTCTTCCTTTTACTTTTACTGCAGTGATACCTAATCAACGTACTTCTTTCAATGGTGTGGTTGCGTCATTTATTTTTCTTAAGAAGTGATCACTGCTGATTTCTTGGTCATCGTAAACTAGTCATTTCATTCACCCCCAAACGTAAAAATACCTGAATTTCTCTGACAAACATAACTTCCTCTACAATATGATACCCTACTACAGGATTCCCACGGAAAATCTGTATCTCATTTCCCTGACTATCCCTGACATCGACGGTCTCATTTCCCTGACCAAATCGTAATTTAAAAAAAAAAAAAACATGTCTCTACAACAGCTTTTCAGGCACAATTTTATTATTATCATTATTATTAGTTGTCACATTATATAAAATTAGTATTAGTATTACCATCAGTATTACGAGGTTCAATAATTTTTGCCTCCTGGTCCGTAACTGAACATATAAATGTAAGTATAGATGTCATACATTTCAACATTAAAACTGAGTGATTCAAAAGTGAAGAAAAAAACTTTAAAACTCAATAATTCGCAGACATATGCAGATAAAATGATTCTATTCGCACAGAAACGATCGAAATGACGTCGCGTTTTTTTCCCAAGAAAAAAATTAATGCTAGATTAATTGTTTGGATTTTGACAGACATCCGGTTACAAAATCACCGTAACGACATGTAGCCATGGAAATGCATCATTAATCGAGACGGCTAGTTAAAATGTATTATCAGAATAAAGAAAGTCCCAGTGCGGCATTGTGGGGTAAAGGACCTATGACGTTTGTTGCAGTGAGAAAAATGATACGACAATTTGAAGCCACAGGTTCTTTGGCTGCACGTCCAAGAAGTGGCTGGCCCTCACCATCTGCTGCTGTCGCCCGGAGATTTCTGCACAAGGAAATGCAATGCACGAGAAGTGTACCGACGGATTGGCATTTCGAACAACAGTGTATGGCGATCACTACGAATTATCATAATCAACATAATCATGAACTGACACCTGTCGACTTCATCACTCACCAAGATTTCGTTGATTGGGTATTGATAAAATGGAGCAGCAGCACAACTAGCTTTTCCCTGTACTTTGGACCGATGAAGCGCATATAACACTCTTATTACACTGTTAATACGCCCAACTGCCCGCGTGTGACATACGGAAACCCCACATGCATTTGTTGAACAACCCCTACATCAGCCCCTAAATATCAGAAAATATCGTAAATTTGTAGTGCGGTTCTAAAAAAAATAAAACCAATATACAAGAAAAGTGTTGTAAGCCTCTAGGGCCCCGCCGGAGATCCCGAGGCCCCAAATACAATTGAAGCTATAATATTTGAACGGAAAACCATCGGTCCTGAAATTTTGTTTAATCATAGTGTGGTATTTAAAAATTTTGCTAATCTATATTAAAAATTATATATGTCTCTTGGTAGGGAGCTTGCGGCCTCAATCTCAAATCAAGCTATAAATTTAAAATCAGAAGTCCAGAAATCTGAAATATTTTATGTATATAATGTGTTGCTATAAATTGTAGATAGTCCTCTGAGGCCTCAGCCGTGACCACCGAGAGAGAAGGCCTCCGCAATAAAACTGAATACATTGTTACATCATCATAGAAAGTGCGAAGCCAACGAAAAAGACAGGCCTCGAAGCGGAAAAGTCACCTGACCATCTGGGTCCGAACAACATTCCAACCTTGATTGTCTCCAACAATCGGAAAAACACTCATTGTTTACATCCAAGATGGAGACAATAAAGATTGGATTGTTGCTAGGACCCAGATGATCAGGTGACTTTTCCGCTTTGAGGCCTGTCTTTCTCGTTGGCCTCGAGATAGTGCAAATTCAGGGCTTATTATTGATAGAAATACGAATAACAATGCACTATCTATGATGATGTAACAATGTATTCAGTTTCATTGCGGAGGCCTTCTCTCCTGGTGGTCACGCCTCAGCAGGGGCCGCGAGGCTCCAAATACAAATCAAGCTATAACTTTTGTACGAAAAGGCCTAAGAACCTGAAAGTTTGTATTTGCGTCCCTCCACTTATTATAGTCACGAGCCGCTATTGCTCGTAACATTTCGATACTAAAATCCTTTTATCGTTGGATAACAGGCCTTAACTAATTTTTTTAACAAAGACAACAATATAATAATCAAAAGTACAAATCATTGTCAATAACGACCATTGTTAGAACTTTAAAAACATCAAAAGAATTTCAGTTTTCAAAATAACTACTGAAGATGTCCAAATGGATGAAATTTAACTTTAGAAAATAAAAGACTGCTGTATTGTAGAAATGGATGTTATTTAATAATTTGATATTACATGAGCACAAAAACGAATCTATCTTATAATTAAATAGATAATTTTTTAAAAAGTACCTAAAAATATGTATAATAAATCATTTGTGTTGCCTTTGTTGAGCAACAAGTACAGAATTTTAGGTCGTGATAATGTTATTTTGCTCACCAATATAAATTCGTGCCTTATTAATTTAGTAAAAGATACAGTTTCGTATTTTTATAATTTTTGGTTTTATTTATTTCTATATTTCTACATTTCATTTCTTTCTCGTCCTATTCCATTTCTTATGATTCCTTTTGGAGAAGATATTTCTTGTCCTGAAAATTACAGAAGCTGTCACAAGTTTTATTTTCGCGACGGAAAGGTCAATTATTATCATGCAAAGAAAATTAAAGCGAAACATATGAGCGCTAGCAATACTGAAACAAGCTATATTAGAAAGAAGTTATGAATTCACCTGAATAATTGAAGAGAAGAAAACATAATTCTAATTCATTTCAAAGTTTCATAAATTGTGATTAATTAATAGAAACATTAAACCACGATATTCACTCACCCTTAATCGACCTCAAACATCCAAATTTAATACTTACATTTCACTACTTATTTTAATGGACACTTAGTAAAATAGTATTTTCAAATAAGATAATTCAGTAGTAATTAAATGTATGTAATCCGTTTACAAAGAAAGACAAATTACCTTAAATTGCTATGATTTCCGCAGTTTCACAATTTCAGCGGAACGAGAAACAGGGACGTGTCTAAACAAAAAGAAACTATTGAATATTTTTTCTCCTTATGTTACTTTGCAAATGATAATTTAAAGGATGTGCATCAGAGACTCCTTTTATTCGCGTTAGTGATGGTCGTTTCGGTACTACACTCTCAACAGACATAAGGGCTTCTGATAGAGGCAATAGCCAATCAATGACTTGTCTGTCTGTAGGTCACCAAATGGCCACAGGCGAAGTCTACAAATTGGCTGGTAAAAGGGAGAGGAAAAGATGGCTATGCAATAAACCGAAAAATGACCAGGAATGTAAACTAAAGGACCAATAAATAAAATAATCCAAAAAGAGCAATATCCAAGAAAACTATTGTGAGGCTTTGCTCAGTTCATTATCTTCATTGAAATTTGAATTTGGATACACACGTAAATACTTATTTTTTTTTCATTATACATAAAAGTAAAAATAAATAAAATAAATAATGTATATTAGTTTGATATGGTATTATTGCTCTTTGAAAATTGCTTTGGCATCATGTACACTGATCAAAAAATAACATATAACGTGACCAGAAAAAAGCGCACGGAAAGAACCTCAATATCATAAATGCGCACAAGAAAAGTACGGAGGAAGCAGTATAGTGAACAAGAAGAGCAAATATTCAAATCTCTAATTAAACTAATCATTAGTTATACGTTAATTTTATAAGCTTATTGTCTGGGATTAACGTTAGATTGACGCAATGTTTTTTTCAGCTCAGGTTTGACACATCGATTCAAAAAATCAAGTTGACCAATATCATTTTATTTTATAGAACGTCTGTTATGATATTTTGCAAGTCTTTCCCCATTATATAAAGCATTCAGCAATATTGCTTTTCACTTTCTCATGATCTGATTTATGGCTATGTTCAACCATATTAAATACTGGCTGTGCCCGCGACTTCGTACACGTGGAATTTATTTTTGATTTATTATAAAGCTTCTTTGTATACAATGTTTAAAATGGTATTATTGGGGACATGAACAAAGAGCTTATTTGCTTCACTAACACGGGAAAGAGCCACATAGAGCTGGCCGTACGTAAAGCAACTGACACAAAGCTCCACGCCCACGTAGACAGAAGGCCTGTGCACAGAAACTGTATACATTATTACATCATCGTCAAACGGCCAAAGTTACGGCTTATTATTGGTAAAAATACGATTAACAATAGCCGCTTCTGTGTGATGTAACAATGTACGACGTCTCTGTGCGCATGCCTTCTGTCTAGGTGGTGTTGCCAGAACACGCAGCGTTCGGCCTTGTGCTGTGTTCATTCTCATGGCATAACTTAGGCTCACCGGTAATTGTACACGTTTAAAGCGAAATGGGAAACTGTTAAGAATAAAATCATGTAAACATTCCTAAGAGGAGCTTTAGCAGTAAAGCAGAAATACATTTAGACACTTATTAAAAAGAAATTAATCCCCCCCCCCCTCTCGAGTAGGCTAAGGCTAGTAGCAGATCCTGCGGTCATCTATTTTTATCACTTTATTTGCACTTTTTACCTCTCCCCAAGTTTTTTTAAATCAAGAAATTGAATTTCTCGAACATAATATGTAGAAAATGTAAAAGAACCTCGTATCTTTTTTTCTTTTCTCATCACTTCCGAACGTATGATATATCACCTGCCAAATATTGCCATAGTTCTAAGGACCAAGTGACTGCCACCCATGCAAATCCGACCCCACTGGAGCATTTGGGCCTAAATTTCTAATAATGTAGATCTTGCCTAGAGGAATCTGGATACTGCACTTCACGCCTTTACGTACGTAAATAGCTCATAGATATGTTCCCCTCTCTGAATCCCACGCCCGTAATTCCGACCCCGGTGTACCAATCAAAACCAAACTAAAGAGTGCAGATGGGCATGCCCATAGTATGCTACATTCCGAATTTCAACCTTCTACATAAAAAAGTGTAGGAATTATGAAGGAGACGGAATGACATTAAAAAAGCAATAAATAGCTCCATTATTCCGCCACTTAATTAGAAATTATAAGCAAATGAGCAATCGTGCGTCGACAAAGCGATTTCACGTGCGCACGCCGATGTCAGTAATGCTTAAAAGATGAACAGAAAGTAACAATGTATTCCTTTATGACAAATTAATTGTTATATGACATTGTTATATATGTGTATTCTTTACACTCACTGTTTTAGCTCGGGAATTCGACTTGAAGGAGTACACGAAAAATTCCGAAAAGTTGATACGGCCGAGCTAAGATTTGATGGTCATATTTCTGAAAACAGAATTTGAAAAAGTTAATTCGTTTTCAAATTATCTTGCAAACGACGGCCGGCCGGATAAAAGTACAGACAAAGGGCGAATTCTTATAAGTAGCTTTGATGCTAAAGCTCTTAATAAGCGTGATTCGAAGTATAAAAACTCGCTCGCCTGTGCCACTTCCCGTCAAAATTTCGGCTTCTATGATGTTACATCAGAGAAAAGTAACTTTAAGCCTCGTACCATTACACAATTTTGGTGGGCTTAAATTTCGCAACAGAACAATAAGGACGCCGTTTTTTAAATTAATTTTGTATAATGGAAGGCCAGGTGCGCTAAGAGAGTTTAAAAATTCCCATTGATAATTGGTAGAGTCATCTTGCTCCATAACTCTTTTAATAGAGATATACTCTACATTTTCTCCCTCAACAGGAGTAAGTATTTCCGAGTTAATTCTTGCAACTTAATCCTTTCGAGGTGTCAATATAGCCCCATCACAAAGCTTTCGCAATCTATCGTTCAGTTAGCCTTCAGTATTTTGTCCGATATTCCTGTAAAAGTCTTCCGCAAGCTTATCGTGAAATTTTTGCCACAACACTGCAGCATCAGAAAGGGCACAAAATATCAGCAAAACTGCAAGCAAATGACGCAAGCGATGTGGACGGTCACTAACGCATAATTCAGCCAGAGCGTCATCCCTGTGCTTGTCATCATCACGTAAGTGTCGCTCTCGGCAAGCATCACGATAAGTGGGATATTCGACTCTCGTTAAACGTTCGTAGATCTGCAAAAGAAATGGGTCCCCGCACTGTATGTAAAAGCAACTGCAAGTAGAAACATTCGGCATTGTTGGGATGAACCGTGTACACTCTTCAATAACGTGTTCTTTAAATATGCCGTGCTCGACATATACAGCTCTGCCACGCCTTCAACGATTGAAGACACCTCGCTGCTTGTCGTAAGTATTGTATGACAGTATTTCATCATTCAACATACTTCTCGCAAAATCATCGATTTTACAAAGCCGGAAGTATTCCAGTAAATGTGTTTGTCTGGTGTTTTTTATCCGATCTGTATCATGGTTAAAATATATTCGTTGTCCTCCAAACGCTTTGGGCCCATCGTAATCCATGTGTTACTTATGCGACCAAATAGTTGTGTCTTCGGGAAAAGTTCACGAAATGCTCTTATCTGGACGCTCACAATATCCGAAATACGCCGAACAGCGAAGATAAATGCAAAACTCTTATCTTCAGGAAGAGCACAACTCTTTAAACGTATCAAACTATTTCGGATACGGCTTTCATCACGATCATAGGGATCCAAGCTTATGGATGCCGCTTCCACATTTTCCCCACAAAAAACAATCCCCGCAGCATGTGATAAGTCATACACGCTTGGTCCTCTATGTTTTGGTGCAATGACTGTATAACAGCCTACACCACCAAATGCAACCCTAAAATTCTCCTTCTTTCTGAACGGTTGTACAATAGATTCCATATCTACACTACGTGAGTTGGTGAACACTTTTCAGGACTCATTGAGTATCTCCCAGCCCGTTTAGCCGCTTTCAGAGCTGCACATGGTAAATGTAGTTATTCCAGATATTGACACGGTCAAATTAAAGTGATTCGACAATTTGTAGATTTCTCTAGACAGTGTCTACATTACTGTAACGTTTATGCCGAATTGTCCCTGGGGTCGGTATTCTGGATATCAGCCTGTATATAAAAGGAGAGTTATATACTCCTCGGGGAGAAGATGTATCGAGAAGTCTTAGGGCGTTTGTTTAAATTCTAAATGCATTAATTGGTTTCGGGAGAATCCGTACATATTTCAGAGTAGCGCCTCATATTTTTGTTTAAAAATAGAATCATGTGAACATATTTTGGTTTCAATGAATTTCGTTTAGCTGCAATCAATGTGCCGGCTTTCGAAAAAATTCGCTCAGACGGAACAGATGTAGCGGGTATAAGTAAGTATTGCTTCACAAGGATTTTCATGGTGTTACTTAGACTACAGTTCTTCCACTCAGACTACGGTTTGTAAATAATATCCCCTTGAGGACAGCAATGTCAAGTGCATCACTAACGGGCGAGTGATCGCAATAGTAGGTGTCGCCAAGAGGACCGATGACTAAGGTATCAGATTGGTTTACCAAGTAGCCATTGATGTAAAACAAGGAATAAATATTTGTTATTGGAATAAATCAAATAAAGCCTAAGACGAAATAACTTATTTAGCTAGGTAGATATATAATCATCAACTTAAATATAAACTAATTAAATAAATGAACAATTATTTAAGAGTAAGTATTTTAATGCTAACAACATTGTAGCATAAGCGAGAATTCCACCTTTCGCTGAATGGATAGCAACAATATTAATAACAGCAGCACTTCTAATCACATACACGTCGGGTAGACATGATATAATAAACACCACAAGCTTGTGGAGCATAATAGCACATTACAGTCGGGGAGTGGATCCTAAAACTCTTATGGCACACTCAAGCTGACAGACTACGACGACGAGCTGCCAGCGCGGGATCTACCAGGCATCCGAATAAATAAATAACAACGCTTGTCGTTTTCGTTACAATTCGGTAAACTGTCACACTGCAAGATGATAACGATACGATCGAATGAATTATGAGTAACGAGCAATGAACGTCGTCACCATCTAATCGTTGCGAAAGACCGGTGATAAAAGCATAAAAAGATTGTTGGGTACGTTAGACCTAGCTAGAAAGTCAGGGCATACACAGTTACGTCACTAACACGAATTCGGTATACGCGCTCAGGCTATACTAAAAATTAATAAATACATAATATCTTCTGGTTCGGAATCACTGGAGATAACTGCCTCATCATTATAAAGTTCTTCATCATCTTCGTTCTTTTGCAAAGTAATGGTTTCTGAATCCCGCATAGAATGGCGCAATTTCAGCAATATATTTAGTTTAAATGGTACATCGTATGACTTTCTATTCCCGGATTCCATGTTTACCTGCACATTTAGTTAACCACTGAGCATAAGAAGTAACTTATCGGTACTTAAAATAAAATTAAGTAACAAAAAACTAACCTGAATGGAAAAACGTTTAATTATCTGAAAGTGAGGAAAAACGCCGGAATTTATATCGATGACCCAAAAAAGACCCGGTTTTTAATCTATCTTTTACACCCCTATCTATCTTTTATTTGAGACCGGCGTGTATTCAAGATTTTACGGTATCTGTGTTCTGCTTGTATGCATTAGGACTTTATTCTAGAGGTACATGCTTCTTAATCTCGTGCTAAATTTCTTTAAAAGGCTTACCATGAGTGTGTATATAATTGGTGGGACATATGAACTTTTACTTACCTTCTTGCTGATATTTTTGGCCAAGTCCTTTTGTCCATTTCTGCTGCGTTTTTCTCTGGCGGCAGTGAACACTTCTTCATTGACGTTGGCGATCTTTTTCAAATTATTCACGCCAATCCAAGGGTAGCTATCAGTTTTTCTTTTGTGACTGGGGTCTTCCTTGCTGCCACAAGGTGTCCATGTACTCCTCCTCCTTCTCCAACTCAGGAGTTGGTGCAATATTGGGACTGGCAGGCATGGACTTGGTTGCAAGTACATTCTTAAGCAGTGTATCGAATTCTTTAAGTAATACTGACCTTTGTTCTTGAAATTTCTTATCCATTTCTTTCATCAATTGTTGGCATAAATCATTCTTTGGCCTGCTTTTCACTGATGATAGCATCAAATGTGGCAAAAAACTTATCTTTGGTGATGAAGTCATTATATACGAACTCGTGGGAGAACTCTCCTCCATTTGGTATACTGAAGCCGCTGTTAGTGACCTGGTTAGAAGTTTAAAAGAAATAGTCGTCCTTAAAAGGACGTACCTAGCTCTAAAGAATAAAGTCATGTTTGCGAGAAAATGACCCACTTGTGAATGATTAGGTTGATAATAAATGATATGAGAAATGTCCTTAGTCAGGTTTGCGAGGAAATTAATATAAACGCCAGGGACCCAGAGGGAATGAGCGTCTTGATATACTGGTTTACGGGAATATTAATTCCAACGCCAGAGACCAGCACATAAGACGTAACAGAAGGTGAAAATCGCCCTGAGTGTAATTGTGCAACAAGGTACTGCTATAGTACTGAGCCAGCATAGTACCCACTAGTGCTGGGCGATATTGAAATTAAAAACATCGATTTTCGAAACATAAAAAACACCCACTTTAGTTAAAAGAAAATAGCATTAATCTGAAAGCATTAAATTGAACAACTATTGCTTTATTGCATATTATTGCTTAAAAATAGAATCATGTGGACATTTTTGGGTTTCAATGAATTTTGTTTAGCTGCAATCAATGTGCCGGCTTTCGAAAAAATTCGCTCAGACGGAACAGATGTAGCGGGTATACTTCACTAGGATTTTCATGGTGTTACTTAGACTACAGTTCTTCCACCAATCCAAAGGGTTTTCTTTTCTTGCCAACAGCGCTTGAAATAACTTGCTGACTCATTAAAACTTGCTGATATATCCTCAGCCCAAATATCCTCTGATAGATTGTTTACTTCTGATGAGGGCTGCTAATTCCCCACAGTCCAAAAAGCACATTCTCTTGAACTTTTGATCCAAATAAGTGGATACTGCAAGAGATGGTGTTGTCTCGATATTTCTGAATCTTCCTTTCTGAAGCTTATTGCTTGAATAACTTTGCACTCATCATTTCTAGCAGAAGCTGTAAATCTCTGCAAATTACGAACTGTTGGTATAACCTTTGACAGGGAAGCCTCAGATGACATTTCTGCTGTAACGACATCAAAAGGTCGAAGAAGATGGGTCAATTCGGTAATTCCACAATCGGAACGAAGTTTTGGTATCATCCCTTGCGAGTTTAATAAAACCACGCTCCTGGCGCGCGTGGTTGTGTATCGTTGTTGTTGGGGATAGCTTCTTCTCCGCCTCCCCCTTCTTCCACACGTTAGGACACAACAGCAACGTCTTCTTTATTTAGACCAGGCTTTGGTATGTTAACTAGCTGAGTGTTTTGGAGGCTATCTAAGTATGTCTCACCAGGCTTGGTAAAGTGACTTTTCCGTGTATCAGCTATCCGGTGACAACGTTGCTGTTGCCTGTAAGCAATAGCGGCAATTGGATTGGTCTGTTTGTACCCTTTAAGGCCTTTACAGTATCCCCAGTCCCTGACTTTTTGTAAATTTTCCTGATTTTTCCAGGTTACAGAAAAATCCTTGACTTCTCCCGGTCGCTAGTCACCCTGAAGTATCCAGTTACAATGGAAAGCGATTATGAATACAGGAGACGTCATTAGAGACAAATATAAAATTTATGACTTTCAAACCAATTTTAATTCCAAGAATTACATCACAAGGTAAAAAGACATACATGAAGTTCAGAATTGTTCTTGATTAAATTCATATGAGGTGCACTATATATAAAGTCGCATCTAAAGTTGTTATTAAATAAATAAACGAAGCCTCAGTCGATAGTAAATCGAAAAAAACCTATATCAACACACCCCAACCAGACTGCGAGAAATATTAGAGAAATGAAACAACAGAAACTGCAATTTAATCCTTAAAAACAAACATGTCCAGATAATACAATAAAGATCCTCTTGTTAACTAAAATAAAATAGAGCAATCAAAGAGCAATAACCAGAGTAATTTTCCAATCCCTAGTTAGTGGAGAATAGATATGAAAACTATTATTGTGGCATTTAATCCGGAGAATTGTGACGTACTATTTGTCACGTCGTTTTGTTCGGACAAATTTTTAGATGAAGCCAAACGCTTTGGGCCCATCGTAATCCATGTGTTACTTATGCGACCAAATAGTTGTGTCTTCGGGAAAAGTTCACGAAATGCTCTTATCTGGACGCTCACAATATCCGAAATACGCCGAACAGCGAAGATAAATGCAAAACTCTTATCTTCAGGAAGAGCACAACTCTTTAAACGCATCAAACTATTTCGGATACGGCTTTCATCACGATCATAGGGATCCAAGCTTATGGATGCCGCTTCCACATTTTCCCCACAAAAAACAATCCCCGCAGCATGTGATAAGTCATACACGCTTGGTCCTCTATGTTTTGGTGCAATGACTGTATAACAGCCTACACCACCAAATGCAACCCTAAAATTCTCCTTCTTTCTGAACGGTTGTGCAATAGATTCCATATCTACACTACGTGAGTTGGTAAAGACTAGCACGCACTTCACCTTTGTATGGCGAGGGACTTTGATGCGCTTAAAAACTTCTTCTTCAGCACACAAGTTTCCGATACCAGCACAGGAGAAAGGATAAACCTCCACTCCTGGTATCTCTGGCAAAAGAAGACAACTAAAGGCAAGTGTTTCCTGAACTTGCAAACAATCATGGGACGAAATATTCATTCCTACAATGCCAAATCCACTCACTCCTATGATTTCACACCCAGGAGGTAACCGAGCCCTCAAGTTGTCTACGACTGGAAGAAAAAAAAAAGAGAAAATATTACAGAAACAGCCCAACTCATTGAGATTGATGATGATGTTCTCAAAACAAAATTTTTATTGAAAAAAGTGAATGAAAACCTACTAGGAGCACGGGAAATATTAAAGTCGCCTATGAAATTGTCATCTATTCCGAAAAATGAATCTGCAGCGAACAGAATCGCCGTTTTCGGACGACTGGAAACACGGCTGAGAAAGCTGGAGATAAAAGATATGATATCTTCATCATGCTTCGTATTCGATTGTCTCATCCAAAACATCCATGACAGATGATGCCGATTCTTCTTAGCCCGTTGGCTTGTTCTTTTCCACGTCTTACACACTCGTGCGCACCTGCACAGATCCCTTATTGGTAAGTAGCTGAAGATGTGCTCTAAAATCAAAGGTATGTGGCTGATACGTTGAAATGGGCCATACTCATCTCCATCAGAGTCAATCGCTACGAACAAAAAAAAGTGGCATTTTCGCATCATTATGCTAATTCTGTATAATTCCCTGACTATCCCTGACATCGACGGTCTCATTTCCCTGACCAAATCGTAATTTAAAAAAAAAAACATGTCTCTACAACAGCTTTACCGACACAATATTATTATTAATATTATTATTATTAGTTGTCACATTATATAAAATTAGTATTAGTATCAGTATTATGAGCCTTGTTTAATAATTTTTACCTCCTGGTCCGTAACTGGACATACAAATGTAAGTATAGATGTCTCCAGTAAAATCTATTTACCTGACTTTTCCCAGGAAGAGTCTCATTTCCCTGACAAATGCATGAAAATAGCCCTTCTCCCTGACTTTCCAGAATGTGGGAACCCTGCATTATATTCCCCCGACTTTCCCAGGTTTGCCGGTCCCCTGTGTAATACAGTGTGTAGTTAAATTCGATATGCATATTCCTCTAGGAAAAATCTACATTCCTATTACAGGGTCCGTACAGTTAATCAAAGATAAAATTCCATGAGTTATCCAAAAGTTTTCAAGTCTTTTCAATAAATTTCCCAAAACCATAATCAGTCAGTCATAAATAATTTTAGGAAAGCATTAAATCTGTTCAAAAAACAGATTCCAAAACTTTCCAGGTTTTCTATGAACCGTACGAACCCTGTTATAAGTTTGGGACAAATTGTCCCAGTGGGATCTGATCTGTGGGGGTGGCAGTCACTTTGTCTTTAGAACTATGCAGGGTGTCCAGCGATCCGGGAATTACGGGAAGTACGGGAATTATACGGGAATTCTTCGATACCGGGAAATATTCGGGAAAAATTCAATAAATCCGGGAAATTTAAAAAAAAATTTGTGCTGGCCTCCCATTGGTGCTTTAATTGTATGTCTGGGATATATATAAACGTGTTGATCGTAACAATTTCAAATTTTCCTCCACCAAGAGGAGGCATTTTTCTTTCATACTTTGGATGACCCCTGTGGGTACATCAGGCTTCTTTTCTAGCTCAGTGTATTTCCCTTGGAATATGATTATGAAGGGTGAGATTATGGAAGCTATGCTTTAAGTTCCACTTGAATACCGATACACTACACTGTTCGATTGCCGATTGTCGACAATTTCAGTAAAATATACGTGAAATTTTTTAAAAAGTACGGGAAATATACGGGAATTTTTTTTGAATAACTCGCTGGACACCCTGCTATGGCAACAAACGGTACAAGGTATATCATTCGATCGAAATTAATGAGAAATACTTAAATTCTCGTATTCTTTCCCATACCTTCCTCAGAAGACTTAAATTCTCGTCCTATTTGGACTTTGTATACTCACTTTTCAGAAAAAAACATTTCTTCAGTTAGAGCGCATAAAAGTATATTTAGACAGACAGTAAATTTAAAATAAATCTCACGAACCTATTTCAATTGCAGCCCTTTTCTTCGTATCTAATAGATTGGAAGCTCGGACCATTTCCTCTTCTCTTTTCTGAAAGTCTAGATTAACAGACAGTTTTCTCGTCGAAATCATAATATCTGAAGGTAATTAATTAGAGATATGAAGCGTTAGCATCTCCTGTACAATAAAAATTATTTGAGGCAACAATTTTGATGTAATTGATAAAAAAAAATCCAGTTAAAAGTATCAGTCTTAATCCTCTGCAAATGCCAAAATACAAGAAGTTAATACACATCCAGGTGGCTGAGAATCGTGTAAAAAGGAGATAAGTAGGGCTACATATAGTGGCCAATCCGTGTAATTGTTCATTTGCATTAGTAATTTTACTGAGTGGCCCATAGATTAAAGTCAACAATGTAATGATGATATAGATTGGGTTTAAAACAACGACATTGCCGCATAAATATCACGAAGATAATTGGATAAAGGAAGATACGGTAGAATAGGGAAAGCTTATGGTGTTAAAATTAATTGTCAAGGCTCTAATTTTTATGCAACTATGAAAAGGATGGGCGATTAATCGATTAATCGTGATTTATGTGGATGAACAGATTAACATTCAAATCATATATTCATTAAAGTATCTGTACAAAATATTATCTTCTAATGAACACAGAATGAGCACAGTGAATTACCGAAATAAGTCTCATTACAGTCGAACCCGCATATAAGAATCTCGGATAAAAGACCACTCCGTTTATAAGAGCGAGTTGTCAATTCCCCGAATTCCCCCCCCCCCTCTATTTAATGTACACACGTGTCTAAAAGTTAAGCATAATCAATAATTTAATAAATTACTCATGATTGGTACTCCTCTAATTGTTGCAACAAGTTCCATCACCACTCCTGGTGAAGAAAAGTTTCGAGCTCCGAGATGGTCATTGGCAGAAGCTAACGGGATGCATTTCATCTCCCTAGTGTGTCATATGCATGCTCAATAGTCATTTCACACCCGGAGCTCTTCCTGGTCATTCCATCCTCACATTGCGGAAAGTGTCCACCAGTAGAGCTCTGTGGGGACGTGCATTATCGTCGATGAGAATAAAAACTGAACCCACTGCACTCTGAAATCTCTAACATAACCTTCCAGTATTTTTCTTTGCATCGCTGAACATTAACGGTATCTCTGTCACAGATGTGGAGTTCTGTGCATCCGTTTAGCTTGATACCTCCCCAAACCAAAACTCTACCACCGCAATACTGGTCGTTATTGGGATTATATCGGGTTCGACGAGAATCGCTTTAAAAACTGAATCTGGGCTCATCGTTGAATAGCGCGTTGCTCCATTGATCCAAATTCCAGGTACGATATTCTTGACTCCCGTTTAAAAGGGCAATACGAACCGCATGGGTAAGGGGGACTCAAACTGCCGGACGTCTGGCATAAAGAAACTGTTTGTGTGGAAACTCTTATTCCTGAGGTAGTTGCAAGCTGGTTATACAGCTGTCTGGCAGGGAGGGGTCTTTGAGGTTTTGTTGTTAATTGCAAATACCGGTTCTGCTGAGTGGTTGTAACCCTCAAGCAACCTTGGACTGGTTGGCGTGTAATATTTCCAAAGCCTAGAAATCGCTTTTTGTGGAATATTAGATCTCTGGAGGCTTTCGTTTGCGACTTCCCTGTTTCGAGTCTACCGGTTATTCCCCGTTTCATGACAAGATCAATTTGGCGTCTGTGGTCCATAGCAAACTCCATATCAGTGATAACAAAGAATTCTCTTTGTGTGGCTTGCAAAGTGGTTCTATGATTTACTCTAATGTATTTATTGGACTTTGATAACTCTTCGTAAATTTGCATTTCTGAGATAATCCGATCGTGAATGAACATTGGTTTAATCGTCTAATTGATTTACATATAAATGTTTGTTTGTTTTTCTGGATCTGAACCTTAAATGTTATTTTGCAAAATTATGCTTAACTTTTAGCCATGTGTGTACATTAAATAGAGGGGGGAGGGGATTCGGGGAATTGAAAACTCGCTCTTATAAACGGAGTGGTCTTTTAGCAGAGATTCTTATATGCGGGGTCGACTGTAATGAGAGTTATTTCGGTAATTCACTGTGCTCATGTGGTCTTAATTACCATAAAATGAACACCAATCCCCAAATCAAAGAATAGTAACTTAAGCGACAGATTTACATTTTTTAAATTAATTTTGTTTGTTTAGTTGAGTTACGCAGTTATAACTCCTGCCTAGAAGAAGCGTTTCTCTTCACTTCCAGTACCAATTCAAAAAACTGAAATCAGAAATGAACAAACTCTTTAATCGACCATTATGTATAAATATAAAGAGTAATATGAAACGATGATCTCTGCAGGCTACCACTTGCCAGGAATACTCAGCACTTTGCTTGGTGTTTCGTCCAACTAATAAACATTAAAAATATTCATAATGGAAACTGAATTGCTCTTTATCACAAAACGATTAGTATAAATATTATAATGGAATCCTTTAAGATTATATATAATATTGGAATAAACATTAGGAGATAGTTACACTTAAACCTCCAGTATTGAATAACTGTTGCTGGAATTCATACACGTAACTTTCAAATTACCGTACACTGGTTGGTTTATTAGAGTTTTTTGGCGCTACTAAGGTCATTTTGCGCCTTTTACACAAGTTTTATCTTCACGCAGTCCGGGACAAACACAAACATCCATTCCCACGGCGGAATTCGAACCCACGACCAGGCGAACTCGAGAACTGGAAAGCCTACGCCCTAGCCCTCTCGGCCACCTGGGCTGAGCTGATCTCCGACTTATTGCTTCCTTCCATTATATTTGGATTTTTTTTCGATCATTTTAATTGTTTATTTCTTAAGAATAAAAATAATTAAATTTATTAATTAGAGGGAAAATTGAACCAATTATTAGTTTTAGAATGTCCGTCTGTCCCGTTCATATTTTCTACTTGTTTTGACACAGACGGTACAAATTCGGAGTGCAGCTTACTATCGGCATGTCCAAATTCACTGTTTATAGAAAAAATTGACCAGAAGGGTCGGAATTACGGGGGTGGGAGATAGAGTGGTTCATCTGTTCCAGCTACTTTAATGTGATCACCTTCAATAACCAATCGCTGAAGACACTAAATAAGTGAGGCAATAAATGACGGTTCATCAGCAGACTGGGTGAATATGTGCAATGTGTTGTAGGCATTCGAAAAACATTTCAATTGTTGCAATGCAGAAACGAGCGATTTATCAAACGTACAAAAATTATTGGCTCTCGGACCAAGGATGGGAGCTTTTCAGAAACTGCGGAGTTTGTGAACTGCTCGCGTGCTGCTGTGGGAAACATATACCACACATCGCAAAATGACACTATAGAAAATAAGCAACGTGGAAACTGTGGTGTTCCACGAGCCAAGGGAAAAACGCAGCTGCAGCAGTGCATCCTACCGAATCGATGTGCTACAGTGGAAGAACTTACTGCCGAAATGAACCAGTGGGCTACCGCACGTATGTCCAGAAAGCCCGTCCAGAGAAAGTTGCTGTGTATGGGGCTCTGCAGTAGATGGATGGTGACAGTACTTATGCTAATGATTATGCATCGGCGGAAGAGGCTGGAATTTGCACGACTGTACCGACATTTGACATCCACTAATTGTCATCAGGTTACCTTCTATGATTACCTTTGGTCCATCGGACGGATAGACGTTGGCGCTAGCGACAAGAAACTTCAGAAAACCAACATTCTTCAACCATTTGTGGACGACAACAACCTGGCGGAGGCAGCGTTATGGTCTGGGAATGTTTTGCTGGCTTTCTCTGGGTACACTCATCATTGTGGATGAGAATATGCATCGATTTAAATACGTATCGTCCCTTGCTGACCATGGCATTCTTTTTCCTGGCTACGATGTCATATTCCAGCACGACAATGCGACATCTCATACAGCTTGAATTGTACGTAAGTGGTTAGAAGAGCACGAGAAAAGCTTTACAGTACTTCCCTGCCCCCCCCCCCCAAATTCCCAGGACTCAAACCTGATCGAGCATTTATGGGATCACTAAAAACTTTCAATGCCAGTGTATGGCATGTAAATATCAAACAGCTTCGAATGAAGTGTAATGAATGAATAAAACGTAAAATCAATGATAGTCCAAATTGGTTCCTTGGTACGTGGTGTAGAGGAACCGTGATGGTCTACTGGAACTTTCAAGCTAAGCTATGACATGTAGTATATCAAAGAGCTTAGAATGACGTATAATGAATGAATAAAGGTAAAATTAATTATAGTCTAAATTGGTTCCATGGTACGTGGTTCAGTGAAACCGTGATCGTCTATTGGTACTTTCAAGAGTAGGCTATAGCATGGTATATATGAAATAGCTTGGAATGACGTGTAATGATTGAATATAACGTAAAATTAATTATAGCCCAAATTAAATTGTCTAAAAATCTTATGTGGATAATGCAAATGATTAACTTAAGAATAAAATAAAACTCTTTTTCCACAACGAAACAGGAATTGAACAAACATAAAAAGAAAAAGACCGAAAATAAAATGAAAAAATACAACCTGAGTCTGTAAGCGCTATTCGAAAGCTTTGCTTTCATCATTCAGCAGCCAAGGAGCCCCTCGAGAGAACTTGAGAGACCTGACTTGGAATCGACAATCGAACAGTGAAGTGTACATTTGTTAGGATGGGACGAAAGCAGCGCTTTCACAAACTCATCTAACCAGAATAAACTCCAAATGAAATACACTGAGGTAGTCAAGAAGCCTAACCAACCCAAGCGGTCTTCCATATTATACAAAAAAAGAAAATAAGATTGACGATTGTCAGAAACAAAATACAAACGAAATAAAAAATACAAGGAGAAAGAAGATTATCACATCTTCTAGTACTTTGGGAAACAGATGTTGCTAATATTTTCAAAATTGATGTCAAGAACGTGCCTCGGTTTACGATGCTTCGTATGCCAGTTCATATTCATTGAGTTCTTCAGTATCCCTTTCACAAGCTTATTGTCGTGAGTCTTCATCTTCTGTATCATAATCAAAATGAGATCCTGTATAAAGTTACCGATATGGGCCATGTTTAAATCCAAGTGGATGGATTGGTTTTTCACCGTCCTTCTGCCCAGCTGAGCAATGGTCCTCAGGGTAACATTTTGGAATGACTGTAGTTCACTCCATCTGGTTTTACAGATAGTTGCCCACGCAGGCATGCGGCCAGGTGGCCGAGAGGGCTAGGGCGCAGGCTTTCTAGTTCTCGAGTCCGCCTGGCCGCGGGTTCGAATCCCGCCGTGGGCATGGATGTTTGTGTTTGTCCCGGGCTGCTTACTGTTATAACTTGTGTAAAAGGCGCAAAATGACCATTGTAGTCGACGCCAAAATTTCTAGAACCCCCCCCCCCACGCAGGCATGCCATAGAGGAGTACGGTCCGGATAATCGATTTGTACGGAAATAGCTTGTTGTCAATGCTGAGGGCGCTGTTGCGACCCATGAGAGCTATGATACTGTTCTTAGCCCTCTTCGCTTTGTTCAGAGCATAGGACATATGCCGGTTCCAATAGAGTCTTGAGTCAATGATAACTCCCAGATACTTGTAGTTGTTCACCCAGTCCAGTTTCTTATTGAACAGAACAAGAGAATCTGGGGGATGCTTGAGCTTCCTATTGAGGTACAAAGCCTTGGACTTTCCGACGTTAAAGTTCAACTTCCAGCAGTTAAACCAGTCTTCGAACTGCTTCAAGGCGCACTGCAGCCGAGTGATAACGTGAGCCGGCTTGTGTGCCCATGTCATATTGGTAGTATCATCCGCATAAAAATACAGATTACAATTATCGGGTTTCGGGAAATCATGTACAAAGTAATTAAATAGCACAGGCCCGAGGACAGAACCCTGAGGGACACCGGCCTCTACAACACGGGGTGTGGAAAGATTTTCTCCAATTTTGGCTTGATAGGATCTGCCGTCAAGAAAGGATTTCACCATCAAAATCAAATTGGCAGGGAACCCGTCTCTGATCATTTTGTAGACAAGGCCCTCATGCCACACTTGGTAAAAAGCTTTACTGACATCGAGAAATACCACCCCACAGTACCTGGATAGGTTCAGGGGGGTGCTCAGATCTTCAACGAGCCTCCATATCTGCATCGGACAAGAGTGGGCAGCACGAAAGCCAAACTGCTCTTCCCGAAAAAGGTCATGTGCTAGACAGTGATCTCGGAATCTGACGAGGATCGTTTTCTCCAACACCTTGGACATCGAGAATAGCAAGCTAATAGGTCAGTAGCTCGCGGGAATTGCAGGATTTTGCCCCTGCTTGGGGATACTCAACACAATAGATTTCTTCCAAGCCACAGGGAAGTAAGAAAATTTCCAGCAGTCGCTAATGATATTGGTGAGAAAGTCAATAAAGTTATTTGGGAGATTCATAAGGGCGTCATTGCTCATCTTGTCTTTTCCTGGAGCCTTCTTCTTTTTCAGTTTACTTATGATGTTGGTGATCTCTCCAGCGTCGAGGTTGTACTTCGTTAAATGCTGCGGTACTTCCTCAAAGTTGACAATACCTCCTTCCACACGCTGAGACATGATTTGGCTCTCGGGCTTATCGTTGGTAGGAGTAACAAACTGCATTTCCAGTGAATCTGCAATGACTTGGGCC
Organism: Rhysida immarginata; assembly: GCA_023313115.1. Taxonomy (NCBI): domain Eukaryota; kingdom Metazoa; phylum Arthropoda; class Chilopoda; order Scolopendromorpha; family Scolopendridae; genus Rhysida; species Rhysida immarginata. The sequence continues at coordinate 606,171 of JAHWFO010087125.1, forward strand.
TTGTCCTAATCAGTTTGCACATAGTCACCTTGTGGAGTACGTAGTGGAGGAAGCGTATCATTCTTCCCCTTCTGTAAAGCTCTGGCCATACTCCAAATGGAATTGTCGCGAGCCGAAAAGCTTTTGAGTTTTTCATTCCATCTAGCATCGCGAAGCTCTTTTTTATCTTCTTGGACTCTTCGCACTAGCCTGTTATACTTGGTTTTGAGCGAAGGTTCACGGTAACGTTGCCATAGTCTACGGCTCCTGTTTCTTTCAGAAATTAGGCGTTGGATTCCAGGAGTGAGTTGGATTCGATGAGGAGGTTTATTCTCTGATGGATACTTACTAGCTTCTATGGCACTATTAATACATCTGGTGATGTCTTCAACACGTTGATTGACATCCTCTGTACAGTAAGCAACGTCGGGATGGCAGCCATATTCCTTAAGAATGTCTTTGTAGAGCTTCCAGTCTTGATGATCTATCATTTCCTCTCGGAAATTTATGTCGACATTGTCAAAGTTCAACGCCACAGGCTTGTGGTCAGAAGAAAGGTCATCAATCGTGAAGATATTGTACGGTTTGAAGAAACCTTTCAAGAGCGAGATGTCCAAAACGTCATTACTAGGGGAGTGGTCGCAGTAGTAGGTGTCCTCCACTGGTCCAGCAGCTATGATATCATCTCTACCTTGTATGTACCTATAGAGAATCATGCCATTGTAATTCTGCGTTCTGGAGTTCCAGCTTGGGTGTTTGGCATTTAGGTCACCAGCTAGGACGACTGGAGTGTTACCACTGAAGAGTTCATCAAGCTCACTAATGTCAAGATAATGTTTAGGTGAATTGTAGAGGACCACGAACTTCACTTCGCCATAGGAGACGTCATTGATAATGATGGAGGCCGATTCCATACCTGCATAAGACTTGGAGACTAATTCTTGGTGTTGAATTCCCTTCTTAATGATGATCGCAGCGCCCCCAGAAGCACATCTTGCAGCATTTGAAGCCATTCGATCCTTACGGTACACACAATAGCCAGGTAGCTTGAAGTCTTGGCTTGGTTTGAGATGAGTTTCACACAGGAAAGCAACGTCGATTTCTTGCTTTAACAGAAAATTGTGAAACTCCATACGTTTTCGGGGAATGCCCCTAGCGTTCCATATCACGCACCGACGTTCACCTTTGTTGATTACAGTATAACGTTGTGCAGCCATACTAGAATTAGTTGGTCGTAAGGAGCCCACTCAGCTGTGGGTAACTTTTGCCTAGATTAGAAAACAGATGAAAGATACGTCCTAATTGCTTATACATACCTGGTAGGTCGTTGATGTTGAGGCCTTTATCTTCCGGTGTAGACACAGCAGCAGCATAGAATTTGCCTACTGTCACTTTAGAACTAGGCATCCTTTGAACCTGGAGGTATTTTGGACATTTCGTGTAACTTGAAGTGTGCTGTCCACCACATCTGATGCACTTTGGGGGGTCTTGTCCTTTGATCCTGGGGCAATCTCTTGACTGGTGCCCCTCAGCACATTTATTACAACGAGGATCTTCCGTGCAGCCCATGGATACGTGTCCGAAGCGCAGGCAGTTGTAGCACTGTAGTGGCTTCTTGTTCCCTCGAAAGGCCTCCACTGTTACTGCAAGCGGCCCTGTACGTGTTATGTTTTTCAATGACTGGTAGTGTTCGGAGTTCGGGGGCAGAACCAAAACTATCGGCATATCAATGGATCCTTTGACTTTCCTCAAGCGCATTAATTTTCCCGGGAAGTAGTTGGCTCTTTTTAGGTCTTCTTGGAAGTCATCGAGGTCATACGTAATATCCACATTACGTATCACGTATTTCAAGACCTTCTCCGACTTCAGTTGATGATACTGAATTTTTAAAATATTATTAGACTTAATTCCAGAGACTAACCTGTTGTGTGTTTCTTCATCTTCACATTTAACTTTGACGGTTTCAGCTCTGCCCGTATGAACGGTGATCTTTTCCACAGGAACATGCTTCTCGAGCTCAGTTAAAATCGTCTTAAACGGGACGCCATGAGTCCGCACGATAATCGGCGGTACATACCTCTTCGTGATTCTATGGTCTTCATTTTCAATTTGGAATGACGTGTCATGAATGAATACAATGAGAAATTAATGATAGCCGAACCTGGTTCAATGGTAAGTATTTTAATTATACCATTATGATACCATTGGATTCTTTCAATGCTAAGATATCGTATGTAATTTATTATGCCATACATTATCAATACTTAATTTCTGTTAGGCATATGGTTATCAATAGATTGTAGCTAAATGCTCGCTTGAACAGTACACGCTTACGTTGAAACGGTTTGGCAATAGATTATGATGAAATATTGGACCTTTGCACAGAACGCTTCAACAATTGACGCTCCTTTCATTATACAGGATTGCTTGCAAATTGCTCCTCTCACATGTCCAAATATGTCTGTCCGTGCGTCTGTCTGTCTCTCTGTTGGTGCTCTAGCGTTCGAACGCTTCCGAATTTTCGACTTCCGTTTTCGCCATTCGACAAACTTCGGAAAACGAAAGACTGAGTTTGTTGGTGGAAAAAATCGGTAACTACTTCCAGTTCAAAAGGTCACAAATAACAGAGGGAACCACGTTTTTTACTCTATAATTCCATGCATAAATGTCCTGTGCACTGCCAAATGCTGTTCTCTTTTGGCATTCCATAGCTAAAGCAGAGAAAAGGCTTAGGAATTAAGTGAAGACGCATGATTATCTTCCTTGATGGTCAATATCAGTCAAGACTGGTTCAAAGGTCTGTGGTCGCAATCGCAAATGTGAAATTTTAGTCGCAATTTGAACAAAAAAGTAGCCCACTTTGCGATAAATCGCCCAACCTGGCAACCCTGACCATGAAGCAAGATCGTGCGGATATATCCACTGGAAATCTTTTGTTTATATTAAACCATCACCAATGGAAAGTTTGCACCAAATCTCGAAACCAGTCTGGCTACTGGATAATCCAGTAGAAGAGCAATCACATGACGTAATCACGCCTGATCCACCCCTGATTACCGTATTATTACCCTACTGTGGTGCAACCACCGAGAGAGCCTGACAACGAAGGGTAATAATGCTCTTTTTGGCCAAACTGGCTTTTTTCTTCCCGAGTTGGCCTCTAAAAATCAGGGTCTGGCTTTCTCCCATTTTTTGACCAAATCTGGCTTTTTTTTAGTATTTTATTCATTTTTTCCCCTGATTTTTCCGAAATGGGGGATCATTGGATTCCGATTCCCAACCAAAAAAAAACCTCCAGCTTGATTTCATTCCAGTTGGTTCGTTGTAGGCAGTTCAGGTTGTAGGTGGTTGGGAGGTTCATTCCTGAATACTGCTTGCGGAAAATGCATTTCTGTCCTTCTTGTTCAATGGTACGAGTTAAAGGCATACCTTATGTCTTTGTGTATAAATGAAATATCTGATTTTATTGCACGCATGCTTAAAGATATGTTATGTGACGAAAGCAATAAGCTTTATTTTGAATTTGTATATCCTATCATTCAACAATTTGAAAGGCTTAATGCTTCTTTTCAGGCTACTAATCTTTCCCTTATACTTAATTCTCTAAAGCGTCCGTCCGTCTGTCTGCTGTCACGCTCCCACTTAATTCCTTTCATAACTCAGAAAATACTCAAGGAATCTCCACGAAATTTTCTATGTAGGTAGTTAGTGTTGCTGTACTTTCAGTAGGGTAATTTTTATACCGTGTTTATATCAATTTTTTAAGTTATTCTTATTTATGGAAAAGTTGAATTGTTTTCAAAGGATGTCACTAGATGGCGAGGCCAGACGGCGCACTTAAGTTGTACGAGCGTTAAATTACATTAGTAGCCAAATTCATGCGAGAGAGGGGATGAAATCGCTTCTTCCATAAATACAGCAATCCAATTGTTCACTACAACAACAGAAATTACGCGTTTTTTGACATATTAATATTATTTTATTAACTAATTTCGTTTATAAAAGCAAAATGAAAGATAGACCCGGAAACCTGCCGCATACTTGAAGTAGGAAGGTCCGAAAGTGAGCAAAACACATGCCTAAACATGAGGGTACTTGAATAATAGTTCTTTCACAGTGTCCGATAATGGAATGATAAGTTTATTGGAAGTATTTTATAATATTTCGATCATGGTTTCATTTTCAATTTCATTTCGTACGTATTTTCGATTTATGGTGAAAGTGATTCCCGATCGTTTTTCGCGGAAACTTTGAGGAATGGTTTTGAATTAATTATTCCTCGGGCCCAAAATCGTCAAAAACAAAGAAGCCACACAGCTAACAACATCACGGCTCACTCCTGCCCAGAACTGCCATAGCTTCAATTGGCTTCATTTTGGTGGCTTCAATTGGCTTCATTTTGTTAACAATTGGAACAAACAGCCCGAGCAATGCCTGATGAGCATATCAGACGAAGAATGTTTCATTTTATTCAATTTTTCCAGGATTTCAAGGTCGCAGCTTTCTTCTCTCACGGTCAGTTATACGTTGCTTGCTCCCGCGTGTCCAGCTGTCGAAATCTACATGTTATTGCGCACAGGGGGAAGACATACAATGTTGTTTGCTGAAATGGACTTGAATGCACAATTACTTGACAATCCATGCCCAGCTTACCTATGTAGCTGATTCATTTTTCTTATCATTTTTTTTCATTATTTACTTTTGTACACATAATTTTCTTTTGTTCCCAGTTCATTGTTAAATCATTTTTGGTTTAAAATGATTATGGAAAGCCTGGAGACGGCTTTCTAGACTGTTTCTCATTTTCTTGCATTTCGTTCATACTTTGTTAATCATAGTTCAATTTTTAACATAATAAACAATCGTTTAAAAATTACTCAACGCATGTTTTCCACCCGGGTAATATAATACTCATTTCCAAAAAAGTTGGGACAGTGCAACATATAAGAAGAACTCCAACACATTTGTTTGGATTATTGTATTGCCGTTTATTTCAACGCATTACAATACATAAACGATAAATTAGGCATGGGATCACATATCTTATATGCTTAAAGAAAGATACAGCTGGTTTTCCTGTTTGGCACGTGCAACACACTCCCAAAAAAGTTGGGACAGCACGGCGTTTACCACGGTGTGGCGTCACCTCTCCTCTTGATGACACACTGTAATCTTCTGGGCATCGATGACACCAATCTTTCTCACCGTAACCGGAATTCTGTCCCATTCCTGTTGGATATAGGTTTTCAGCTGTTCAACTGTCCGGGGTCGTCGCTGTCGTAGTTTTCGTTTAATAATACTCCAAACGTTTTCTATAGGCGACAGATCCGGGCTGCAAGGGGGCCAATCCAACATACGAATGCGCTGCCGACGTAGCCATGCAGAAGTTATGCGCGCTGCATGCGATCTGGCGTTGTCTTGTTGAAATATACACTGACGTCGTCCAAACAGGCGCCTCTTAGATGGCACCATAGCTTGTTCCAGGATCTGTATATACGCTACAGCATTGACGGTGCCATTGCAGATGTGCAAGTCTCCCATTCCATGGCCACTAATACAGCCCCAGACCATGACAGACGGTGGTTTCTGTACCGAACGCCTGTAGCATGCGGGAATATCCTTTTCGTCTTTGGTCCGGAGTGTACGGAGTCCATTATTTCCGTAAACAATCGTAAAGGTTGATTCATCGGACCACAATATGTACTTCCAGCGTGCTTGGGACCAATTGCGATGGGCTCGAGCCCATATCAGACGGCGACGTTGCTGTCGTTTGTTGATGTATGGCTTCCGTTGTGCACAGTATAACTTAAGTTTGCATTTGTGGATGCACCGGCGTACAGTATTCAACGATAATGGCTTCCCGAAGAAATCGCGGGCCCACGTGGCTATGTCCGTAATCGCAGCATTCCTATGCGTAACGCAGTGACGTCGGAGGATCCGAAGAGCTCGAGCATTCAGAATAGGTTTTCTACCTTGGCCTTTCCGAATGTGATCTCACCACTATCTCAGTAGCGCCATTTTTCTATCCCGGCCACGATACAAAATGTTTTGGTGCACACAGTATATTTATGTCATTTCATAAACGTATCTGCTATTTTGTATTCGCGAGAAAGTTTTGTTATATCATCCCTTTTTGTTTTTTCTATATATTTTGCTTTCAAGGTTTACAGACAAAATGTACCATACAGCTGATGTAGATGAAAGTGATAGTGCAATATTGAATGAGTTGATGGTACTTGATGGTTAATGGAATCGGGGAATATGTAGTGTGCGCCAATATGTTCACTGTCTGAAAACGCTTTATAAAAAACTGTAGCCAAATTTTATGTTAACTTTTTTAATATTTGCATTAAATATTTGTCTTTTATGCCTCTTTGCTTGTTATATTCGTTTGATTGTTCTGTTTATTAAATTTTATATCAATAACTTTAAATGAAAAAGTTTCCGGAATAAAGGCACAAAAGTAAACAGAATGTGTAAATATGACAAAAAAGGAAAAAATAAATAAGTGGATAATAGTAAATAAAAGAAATAAAAAACTCTTTCACCACAACAAAAATTAAGGGAAAATACAACCTGAACCTGGAAGCGCTTTTCGACAGCAAGGCTATCATTCAGTTCACTCAGTTCCCCCTAGTGTACTCCTTGGTCCCTGCTGAATGATG
>JAHWFO010087125.1:623742-636642 GCA_023313115.1 Rhysida immarginata
TATTATTATTATTATTATTATTATTATTATTATTATTATTATTATTAAAACATTGCAGAACACTGTAGATAAGTTAATTTCTTGGATCAAAATAAATAAATTAATAAATCAATATTTTTTTTTGAATAAGCTACACCACTTTTCTGATTTATGTTTCACTTTTGATGTGAAAATGAATTTTAACAATCAAGTTAAGACTGTAGTTAATAAGGTGAGAACAACCACTCGTGATATAATTAGGAAGAGAGAGAATTTTGAAAATATTAATTTATTTGGTAGACTTTATGGTGCATTTATTAGATCCTTTATATATAAATTGTATTATTTGGTTAAAGAGAAACATATTAATAAGGTGCAGTTCTTATCATTCGATTAATTTTCGGAAATATATTTATATGAACTGCAGTCCTTTTCTGGTGTGAGGAGCACCCCCCCCCCCCTCAAAGTTGGAAACATATTTTTCTTACAAGCTATAAAATTTGAATACAAAGGGCTCTTAAGGAATTATGGTAACAATTAGCATAATTAAATGTTGTTCGCGCTTTCATTTCACGTGTGTTATTACGTGAAATATGTTAGGGCAGGTATTAATATAGTTATGTTAGAATAGAGAGCTAAAAACATTAGATTATGCCACCGAAAATTGTCAGGTATTGAGAGGGCTACATAACAGCCCTTTCCGACAGCAAATTAAACTATTCAGAAATTATGAAAGTATGCAAGAAGCGAGGCTTTGTAGTTTCCAAGAAAGAGATATCAAGTGTACTAAATACCATTGGCAAAACCAGAAGCGTCGCCATTCCTGAAGGTAAAAAGCAGGCCAATCCGAGATCATCCGCTAGCCTTAATCCTCACGTCGTCCGGAAAATTCGGGCACTCGTAACCCACTAACACAACGGGCCATTGCAGAGAAGGTAGGGACATCTGTTTACACGGTAAACACAATTATCAACCGTGATTTAAAAATGGAGAAACGACACAAGAGCCGATTATGGTGTTGCAGCGCCATGTCCAAGAGCGACAGACTAGATAAACGACACATGGAATGAAAAATGGAAATACGTGGTCACACAAGATGAGGGGTATGTTTATTTGAGCAACTGCAGAAGAGCCGAGCCATTAAATTAACTTTACACAGAGTTGAGCCAAAAGCCGAAGTCAAGGTCGGAAAAGTGATGCTCAGTTCCTTTTTTGACGAAGAAGAATCTATACTCATCGATTGGCCGGAACGGGATGAAACAGTTAACGCCGAATAGTACAGCAACACGTTCCAGCAGCTAAAACAAGCGTAGACGGAAGCGACTAGTCGCTGACGGCCACCATTTTCACCTTCAGACCCAATTTTTCGGCTGACAGACCAATCTTTAAACACTTTACCAACAGTTGCTCTTGACCATTTAATGAATGGAGATGTTTGTATTGTATGGAGATATTGCCAAGATATGGTTGCTCCAAGATAAGGCGTCGAGTATACCGACGCGTCAACTCGCCTATTCCTGGAACGCATGCAAGAAGATACATGAAACCGATCCATTCCATTTAGCGGCATATCCGTCTAGTCACGAGACGCATCGCTATGAATTTTTGTGGTTTTAGCCTACTTAAACCCATCCTCGGAAAGAGATGGCCGCGAACAGTGGAGGGTCTTTGGAAAGCGTGTCAACAGGAGTGATTACGAATTGATTACACGAAAGTGGCTTAATGGGTTTCCTCCTTTTCTGGCCCTCTGTAACTTGTTACCACAGAACCCTAAGACTCCTCTGTACTCTGGATATATGATTAAATTCATTCAAACTTAACGGAAGAAATAATACTGATGAATGAAACGATTGATTGCACTAGAGTTAGTCACCATAGTGAAATGTAACGCAGCAGTTGAAAGTGGTACGAGTTTATTATGTCATAAATTTGCTGACGATTTCGGGCATTCTATCAGTATATGTATTGCCTCTTAGCAAGGACATACACTACTCATATCAAAATCTGTATAGTCTTTGAACTGTTATAATTTTATTTTCCGCCACTTTATTATTGAGCTTTGTTGAATCCTGTTAAAAACAGTTTTTATGTTTTTATGTCTATATTTTGTATGTGTATTTTTTATGTCATTTGAGACTATGTCTTTTTTAATTTTTTTTTTCATTTCTTATTCATATTAGGATATATGGGACGTCTTCTTGCACTTTGGTTAAGGATTTGAAGGAGCTAAGAACGGACCAAGAAATGGCTGATGTCGTCCTCGTGTGTCAAGGGGAAGAGATCAAAGCCCATCGGCCCATTCTGGCTTGCAGATCGATCTATTTCAAGAAAATGTTTCAGAGTGAGTTTAAAGAATCACAAACAAATCGAGTGGAATTTGCTAACATCAATATAGACGTCATGAATTCAATTCTAGATTACATATATTTCGAATCAACTGAGAATATAAGGAAGGAAAACCTGGATCATGTCTTACAAATGTATCAATCGTCTCACTTGTTCGCAATGGAAGATCTAAAACGTAAATGCTGGGAATTAATTATGGAATCAATCGATGTTGAGAATATAATATACATTTGGAATCTCGTTCTTCTTTACGGGGAACAAAAAGATAAGGATATAATCATGCGGTTTGTTTTGGGAAATTTACAAGCAATAATTGTAAAGAACAATTTTTTCGATATAAATGCCATGCAATTTAAACAACTGATCGAAGCAATTATGGAGGCCAACACTGTAGTCACCGATACCATTTTATCAGCAATCATAAAACGCTGGAAAAATAATCCAGAGGAGAATTATGACTTAGAGAAATTCCTTCTTCAACTTAATTACAGAAACCTTACTAAAAATTATTTTCTAGAACTGTTAGAAAATGAGAAATCTCTTTTTACTTATAACTTCTGCTGACAATCTTTTGCTAATCATGTATTATCGAAAACATAGCGAAAAAATTACTTATCATTTAGAAGAAATAAATAGTAGTTTCATTTTCAGATCAAGTAAACTTAAATTCAAAGAACAATGTTAATAAAAAGCAAAAAATCTATAAAATTATTCCGTTTTCGTGCGTTCATTTATTAGCACCGATAGTTACTTACGTTTACTCTATGTGCGCTGTCCGTCCGTCCGTCTGTTTGTCTGTTGGTGCTATAGCGTTCGAACGCTTCCGAATTTCCTACTTACGTTTTCGCCATTCTGCAACTTAGATAAAATGACAGCGTGAGTTCTTTGATGGAAAAAATCGGTAAACTACAGGTCACAAATAACAGACGGGACCACGGTTTTCAAAATGAATGTTGCAAAAGAAAACGTAGCTGTGACCAGTATATTCGGTATATTTACAAAATACGGATATGGGAGGCCTTTGTGACACGACAAAGAGTCTACTCAGTATTCACATGCTTCCCACACAAGTGCTGGCATCCCTTCACCAATTGCGTCGAACGCTTGGGATATTCGCCGCTTTAAATCCTGTAAGTCATGTGGTAATAGGGTACGAACAAAGAACGTATAAGGATAAGAAGGAAAGGCTCGCGTAGACGTAAGTGGCGCCGCCCAAGTCTGGCGGGAAATGTGTGTTGCAGAAAAGCCCCCGTTTGATGATCGGGCAGCATTTATCACGTGATATAAACACAGTTTTCACTTCTTATCCTTATACGTTTTTTGATTGTTTGTGCTGCTATAACAATGCATTTCAGCGCGGCCTCAGCTTATCACATATCTTGCGCGTGTGTTGCTAAGGGTAAAACAATTGCCAAGCAATAAAATAGCATTGCTACAAAATAACTTATGGCCACAAATGTTATTTTATCCTGGTCAGTAGGAAACCGCGAATAGGATAATGATGAACTTTTATTGCCAACTTGAATTCGAAGCAGTTGCAAAGTCCTTTTTTGACTCAGATCCAATAACTCTAGACACTGAAAATCCAAATTTATTTGAAACAAATTCGGCTGCATACGTTACAGGTTTTTAAGCCAAAAAAATTATTGAAAAAAATGAATGCATTGACTGCAATTGATTTTTTTTTTTTTATAAAAAAAATTATGTTCAACATCTTTTCCATGGTCTAATTTTTTGTGGTGTCTGCTTTTAAATCACTTTTAAAAAGTAAGTGAATAAAAGTAATGTTAAAATAAACATTTGCTTGCTTTCTAAAATATATTAAAAATTACAGAATTTAAAAAAATTACAAGATTTCACTATAAAATAATGTTATGGAATAAAATAATTATACTTTCAATATAATAAACCGTGTCAGTAAATAAATGAGAAAATAAATGAACAATAATTTAATTTAGCATTTTAAAACTAAATAAAAAAACTTCAATGAATGCAGGTATAACAAAGCATTTGCTGCCCTCTTTGACATGAGCGAGATTCTCTGCATATCACTTTCCCGCCAGGCTGTGGCGGCGCTAGGATCTACAAACTTACACTAAATCAAGTAGAGCTTTCATTCTTTTCCTTAACGTTCTTTGGTACGAAGACGTTGTCCTTCACATAGCCTACAGAAAGAAATCACAGGCCATTAGGTCGAGTGATCTGGCAGGGGGGGGGGGGGGGGGATCTTTGCTTCTGAAGATGAGATGTTTCTCGATACGCGTTGAGTACGTAATAGAGACTATATCATATTGTGAGACCTGTACTTGTATTCTTATTTCATCATCCAGCAATTAGACCAGATATGCAACTTTGAGAGTTTACCTTTCATTTTTTTTAAATATCTTGATTATACTGTTCACCGCTACATTTTCTTTTTACTTCATTCATTTTGAATAATCCTGTATAAACCGCCTATGCATTTATCAATGCTTTTCTCTCTTTGCCATTCCATAGAATAGCTAAGGCAGAGAGAAGGCTTGTGAATTAAGTGAAAACACGTGTTAGTCTTCCATGATGGTCAAAATCAGTCAAAATTGATTCAGTTATAGTTGTTTAGATGGAAGCTTTCACTGCTAAGATATGCCATTTAATGTATAAAACAACTTGTAATGACATGTCATGAATGAATATAACGAGAAATTAATGACAGCCGAAATTGGTTCAGTGGTATGTATTTTAATGATACCATTGGAAACTTTCAATTTCAAGATGTGGCATGTAATTACCTACACCTTACATTTTCAGTAGTTGATTTCTGTAGACAAATTGTTATCAATAGCTAGTTAGTAGTTGCTCGCTTCAACAGCACATGCTTTCGTAGAAACGCTTTAGCAATAGTCTATGAAGAAATAATAGACCCTTACCAACACCACCTAGACAGAAGGCCTGCGCACAAAAATGTCATACATTGTTACATCATCATCAAACGGCCAAATTTAGGGCTTATTATTGGTAGAAATCACGGTCTATAGATATTCATGGTCATCGAGCTTCGGCCATTTTCCATTGTTTCGAGAAGCTAAGGAAAACAGAACGCGCCAGGTGCCGCGTAGATCGCACCAGGGCCGACCGTGACCTGCGATAGAGGTTTTTCATCGAAACTGAAAATGAAAGTAAAGTTTCTGTCTGTCGATAGGGCGGCGCTGCAGGCGTTTTTGGGCCGATTGTACATGCAGCGCCACTTTTCAATAGAGTTCCCGCCCTATTGGGAGCTAGAAACTTTAGCTTCATTCTAACAATGGAGCTCGATGAGCATGAATATCTATAGACCGTGGTAGAAATACAATTAACAATAGCCGCTTTTGCGTGAAGTAACAATGTACACGTTTCTGTGCTCAGGCGTGACCACCGAGAGAGAAGGCCTCCGCATTGAAATTGAATACATTGTTACATCATCATAGATAGTGCTAATTCAGGGCTTATTATTGGTTAAAATACGAATAACAATGCACTATCTATGATGATGTAACAATGTATTACGTTTCATCGCAGAGGCCTTCTCTCTCGCTGGTCACGGCTCAGGCCTTCTATGTTGGTGGTGTTGCCCTTACACAGAGTGCTTCAACAACTGACGCTCATTGTCACGAATAAATTTGAAGGTGTGCAGTGGAATAAATAACACCTACATAGTTGATAGGTAAAATAAAAGTCGGTAAAAAAATTATTAACTTAAATAAGTTTACAATAGTTAATCGCAAAAGAAGTTTTCCTAACGCAATTATAAACTCGAGTTCCTTTATTATGACCACGAGCTAATATCCCGAATGTAGGGACAGCAACTAGACGGCGTGAGGGTGAGTCAATAAGATTCTGGTAGGTTTCTACTGGCAGCTGTTGCCATGCAGACTGTAAAGCATCCGATAGCTGCTGAAGGGTACGCGGTGGTTATTCTATAGTACGCACATGACGATCGAGGTGATCCCAAAGGTTCTCGATTGGATTGAGATCTGGGGAATTAGGGGGCCAGGTTCGTCTTCCTCAAACCAACCCCAAACAAATTGCAGCCGTATGACGCGTTGCATTGTCTTGCTGGAACGTGCCATCCCCTTCTGGGAAGACAGTCGCCACGTATGGGTGTACTTGATCTGCAATTATGGATAAATAACCGAATCGGTTGAGAGTGCCCTCCACAGGTTTCAGTGGGCCCAGACAATGCCATGAGAATACTCCCCACACAATGACGCTGCCGCAACCAGCCTGGATTCGCCCAACAATGGTTGCAGGATTCTTGTTTTCGGAAGTTCCTCGCCTCACCCGCCAACGGCCGTCACTTCTCTGGAGCAGAAATCGTGACTCATCGGAGTAGGCAATATTTTTGCGGTCAGAAGTGGTCTAGTTTCTGTACTGTTGGGCAAATTGAAGCCGTTTTTGGCGTTGATCCTTCGTCTGCTGCGGAGGCCTATACGTAGCAGGGTCCTCTGTACTGTCGTTTTAGAGATATGTCTGGTAGCACCCTCGTTGGTTCGAGCGGTAAGTTGGTCCACTGTAGCTCTTCGGTTGGCCTTCATACACCTTCGCAGCCGACTTTCACCTCTCTCATCAATGGTACGTGGTGCTCCACAGTTCCCATACCGCTTATTCTGAATGGTCCCATTTTCCCAGTCATGATACACTTTAACTACAGCAGCACAAGAACAGTTCACAAACTGCGCGGTTTCCGAAATACTGCCACCCTTGGCCCGAAAGCCGATTATCATCCCCTTTTCCAGATCTGTTAAATCACGTTTCTTACCCATTGCAGCAATGAGTGACATGTTTTTAACCTTGGGGAAACCTATTTTATATAGTCACCTAACCAATTTCCAGCACGTGACATAGTTCCTCGGCTGGGTAACCCCAAAGACAAACGTAGGGAGGTGGTCATAATAATGTGACTCGACCCTCTATAACCACAACTGCGTAGGTTTTGTAGCAATAAAGTGAAAAATACTACACACCTGAAAATAATTGCTGAAGTTATGACATCTTTTTCATTGACAAAATGGAGTTAAACCAACACCCCCTATACCCTGTCCAGCGAGAGTTTGCTCCTAATGTAAATAAACCAACGTTGCATATCCCTCCACAGCTCCTGTGATTGGAGGAATCAAATGAGCTTTTCCCTGACCCCCATGTCAATCCCTATCTTTCTATCTGTTAATCCAATAATCCGTTTTATCTCTCAAGAGATACAGTGGGGTTGATTACTATTTCATTTAAATAGTTTACTCCATAATTAAATTCTACAAAATTTGAAATCTCAACAATAATAATAATTAAAAATAAAAAATAATAAATAATAAAAATTGACCCCCCCCCCTTATGGAACCAACCCCCCCCAAAAAATGTGCCCATTTATTTTATTTTGATTTTATTACATATAAAAAGGGCGAAATATTATTTCGTTAATTTCTATTTGTTTAAAAAGCAACAAGGATAGTACTTATTTTAAGGAAAAGCGATTTTGTTCTCTCGTTTATCACGAGAGTTCTCCGTGTTCTCAGTTTTCGTGTCTATTTTTTTCTTTATTTTCTTAAAAACTGAACAATTTATGTGTAATTTGTTCAGTTTTTGTTGTTATGAACATCATAAAATGTTTTAAGTTGAATTTAAAAACTGATTGTTAATGTTTTAAGTCAGTTTTTCAGTTTTGTTTTGCGAACTACATTTTCATGTTCGCTCTGGAATACGGAAGTTGCAAGGCTCAGTCAGCCAATGAAATCTAATATCACCACCTTAGCCCACGAGATAGACAGGCCCTGGCGCGGAAAAGTCACCTGATCATCTTAGTCCGAATAACAATGTAACCTTCATTGTTTCCATCTTGGATTTTAATAATTAGCAATTTTTCGTTTGTTGGAAGGTTACATTGTTATTCGGACTAAGATGATCAGGTGACTTTTCCGCGCCAGGGCCTGTCTATTTCGTGGGCTACGTATCACCACGTGCTTTCGTTTACATCAGGAGCAAACTCTCGCTAGATAGATTTTAGACAGAAGGCCTGATAACGGAAACGTCGTACATTGTTACATCATTAGTCGACCAAATTTAGAGCTTATTATTGGTAGAAATAGGATTAAAAATGGTCGACTAATGATGATGTAACAATGTATGAATGACGTTTCTGTTATCAGGCCTTATGTCTAGGTGGTGTTGGTTAAACTTTTAATAGTTTTCAACTATGAATTGGGAAAAAAAATAATAATTTAATAAGCATCCGTGACGATTTAGCTAGACACAAATTAAGATTCCACTGCCGAGATCTCTCTCTTTAGCAGCATAGGAATCCACTGTGATAAACCTGTGGTCACTACAGGAAATAATCTACATCAAAAAACGGCGACGCTAGGCGTTTAATAAATACTAAAAGTCGTGCTTACGAACAAATTCGCAAGATTTATGGTTAAATAAACGCTATGGTTAGTTGGCCACTGCCACATCGCTTACGTATTTATTGCCCTATGTCACTCAATAGAAGGTATGGTGTATGGACTGGTAATTTCCATAATGCTATGAACCTTTAACAATCGTTAACAAAGCTTAGACGTATGTTAGCGTATTACGCCAGCTGTTACGTGTGAAAAACAGCAGACAACTAGATTGTAGAAGGCCTGTCCATCCGGTGATAAGAAGTGGAGGCAAATAGGTTTCTCTTTTTTGCCACATTGGACTGTATTTTTTTTTAATTTTTGAAAGCAATAGCTATTAAAAATGGTTAAATTTGCACTTCTGTTAAATATTTTCTTCTTATTCGATTTGGCTATCTATGAGACCACGTGAATTAACACTGTTAATTGAAATTTGAAGGGGGAGAATCTCTATATACCTGATTAAATTTGAAACTGGAATTGTTAGTTCCAGAGTATGGATGAAAATGATGAAAGGATGATAATGAAAAGGGACAAACACAAACATCCATGCGACTCGTTGGTTTCTACCTGTGCCTTAACGCTCTCGGCCACCAAGCCTTAACGTTAAATATTTTATTACAAATTTATTTTAAAAATTCAATTCAACTAAAAATAAGAACTTGTAAAGTGATAAAGGAAGTGAGAAATCTGATATTTTTAATATCACCGTTTTAACATCGTAAAAATTCATTCTTTACGACGTTCGTGAATACATGTAAATACTGAGAGCGTCCATTTTGTGGGTTGTCACATGATTTGATAAAAGGCTCTAATTGGCTGAATTCGCTTTCCATAGGAAAGAATGGAGTGTCATTACTCGTTTTACTTACAGGGACTCTAGTGAGGAGTTGAAAACCCCGACGTCTGGTGGCGGATTATAAAACGTTTTGGTAGGAGATGATTACATCAAGCCAGTTAGCCTAAAGCAAACTATGTCATCAAATGTTAATTGTTGCGTTTATGGTTGATCAGTACCTATAAAAACACTCAAGGAGTACAGTTTTATCGTTTTCCTAATGGAAAACTGCATCAAGTTGGGCTTGAAAAATGGATTCAAGCTTTGAAGAGACAAAGGGGAGCGCTGTGTTGTTAACATGCATGGAATACCTAAGAAGAAATTTTATTTTCCTATGTATGATTTTTAGTTATCCTTTAAATACTGTTTACTTTCTCAACCTGTGTTTTAATGTCTGAAATTAAAGTAGTGCGCGCAGCACAATTGATGGTGCTCACAATTTCTAATAATCTTTGTTTTTCTTCTAGAGTTGGAGTTGGCACTGCTTCTTTGCCCTACGTAATGATGAAATTTAGCATTAAAAAGAAAAACATTTTGCTTCAGTGTAAAAAAAATAAAATAAATAAAAAGTGTACTGGAAAATTAAATATTGTGCTAATTAAAGCACCTTATACCCCAGTTTTTTTACTTGGATTTTTCCAAGTCATGGGAAAATTAGTTTTCCCTTGAACTTGTTCCTCGTTGACATAAGCTATGACTGCTGCCACATGCTTGCAACCACCTAAACCAGCTTTACATTGACACATAAAAGAATCTATTTCACGTGTTGCTGAAAGCTAATAAAAACGATTAAATGAAAAACGATTAAAAATTATAAAGAAACAATTATATGATTTAGAAAAAATTAGGGTTTTTTTTTTTTTAACTTAATTTCAATGATGTAATTTCAATGATGAAATTACCTTAATTTCAATGAGCTCTGAGCGAGTTCTCCTACCAAAATGTTTGAAAGAATGTCAATAGGTGGCGAACTTGTTGTTTTTCCCATGAGCTCCTCACTGAATAAAAGAACCATAACGCCTATCTTGACTCGCGGATAGAGAGCACTTGAAACCTCCACACACTGAACTTAGTCTTTTCAGCCAGCGTGCCTGGTGCAATCAATCCATCAACCAGACTTGCCAACATTAGGAAGAGAAAAATCCTGCAATTTTCTATAAAAATCCTGCAAGTATACTTTTTCATGTTTAATAGTGTATATTAATAAATGGATATAATTTGAAGCATTATGTTAATGTATACGAACGAACGTGACAGCAAAATTTGCACTTTTATTTTTTCAGAAGAAATACGATCAAGGAAGTAAACCAACACTCGGCACGGGTTATGGCATCGAAAAACAATCTTGAGCAAAGTTTAAAGTGTTATTTTCTATGCACTTACTATTGTCCAAATGTTTTGTGTACGCATATGCTTAATAATATCTCCTTTGCCTTTATGAGTAACTGAAAAATCACATCTGCAAATGGAGCAAAAGGCAAACTGTTGTCCTTGATTCAATAATACACGGATAATCTATCGTAAAACATTTTTTAAAAGTGGAATGATATTTCCTATCAGCCATCATGTAATTAAGTCCGTGGAACAATAGAATAATTCTTGTTCTTGTTAAGAATCAACTTGCGACGTGGTGCAAAAAAAGTTAACGCACTGAATTTCACAGAGCACGTGCTTTCGAAAGAAACCAGAGACCGTTAAAGTAAGTGTCTACTGGTTTCTTGCTTTTACAAACGTCTCTGAAAGAAACGCCAATTTGGAAAACTTGAAACACGTACTTCCGGTGATCGTCAAGTGCACTCCTTCAGGAAGTGTCTACAGCCCAGCGATTATTAGCGAAGAAAAAAGTAAACGTCGCATTAACAGTCGAAAGTAAGATCAAGAATTTCAAGCATTTCTCCTCGTTATTTTTTACTTTACACTAAGAATAAGTTATTCATAATGGAGTCCGGCAATTTTAATTTAAAATCCGGAACCCCGGATAATGTAATAAAATCCGGTATTACCGGCCTAAACCAACACCACCTAAAGAGAAAGCCTGAGCGCGGAAACGTTATACATTGTTACATCATGATACGAAGTCATAATTTAGAGCTTATTATTGGTAGAAATGCGATTAAAGATGACTTTTTATGATGATGTAACAATGTATGAAATTTTCGCGCTCAGGCTTTGAGTAGAGGTGGTGTTGCCTAAACCCGGAGAGTTGGCAAGTCTGCATCAACCCATAAAAATTTTTTATTTACGCAAACGCAAATTTATTTTTTAATTTTTGGGCGCAGCCCCCCAGTCCCCCCTCTAACGAACTGATATATACCCCAACCTATTTGGTTACAGGGGGCAGTTGGTTTCCCCCCGGCCGGTTACAGGAATCGCGCCAGGCACGCTGGCTGAAAAGACTAAGTCCAGTGTGTGGAGGTTTCAAGTGCTCTCTATCCGCTTCTCCTATCTTCATAGTTGCTCTCTGATACATACACATGCGACTAGCCGCAGAAATGATTCCGCTGTCTGATTGGTGGAAATTCTACGTCGCTGCTCCATCCTTTGGTGGAAAATACAAGTCGATATGGCTTCCCATGGCGATGATCTGCAGCTGAAGCTGTAAACTCGATCAGCGAGATGTACAGACTTAAATAATACCGTATTAAGTAAATAAATCAATTAATAAATATAATTAACTACTGTATTACACAGAATACAAAAACCCACGGCCTACGAGTTAGTAAAATATCTCGTAGGCCGTGAGCGTCCTTTCCGAGCGTGCTTTCCGAGAAGTAATTTTCTAATACATTTTTATACAATTTTTATAATATTTAAATTTATAAGTGTTAAGAAAATAAAAGATTTTTATTAGCATTTTCATATTTGGAATAGGCATGGGTTAAATAACATAAAAAGTATCTGGAATAAAAGATTTAGACAGATCTTAAGCTTGAGACATGTGTTTATAATTCCCGAAAAGTAAATTTTTAAATAAATTTTTATGTATATGTTTATAATTTTTTGTATTTATAATAAGTGTTAAAAATAAAATATCTTTATTTGAAATACACATAGATTAAATAACAGATTAAATAAATTTAAAAGATTCAGCATATATTTGAAAGCAACTCGAAAATCAAAGCTAATTAATGCTGTTATCTTTACAAAGGCAGAGAAAGAGCTTATAATTGACATGTTAAAAACTCCCAAGAAAGACTATGAAAAGTTTCATACTGGAAGACTTCCCAGTCTGGAAGTGACCATTTGTTTAACAAAGTTTTTAATCAAAATTTAAGCAAAGACTGTGGAATGGAATAACCAAAAAGGGGGAACCTCTAATGTTCTGGTGGATTAGAGCCCCCCCCCCCC
>JAHWFO010087125.1:643407-728697 GCA_023313115.1 Rhysida immarginata
TATGATCATGTAACAATACATGAATTTTCAGTGCATAGGCTTTCTTTCTAGGTGTTGCCAATACCGCCTAGAGAGAAAGCCTGCTCACGGAAAAATCTTAAATTGTTATATCACTTACGGTAGGACGATGCCAACGAGAGACAGCCAGGGCAATCAAAAGTCACATGATCTTCGGGGTCCGGATGACAATTCATCCTTCATTGTCCCCATCTTGGGTTTTAACAATCAGTATTTTTTCGTTTGTTGGAAACAATGAAGGATGGATTGTTGCACGGACCCCGATGATCATGTGATTTTTGAGTGCCCTGGCCCAACACCTCCTAAAGAGAAAGCCTCTGCACGGAAACCGTCATACATTGTTACATCATCATAGTAGTGCAAATTCAGGGCTTATTATTGGTAGAAATACGAATAACAATGCACTACTTAGATGATGCAACAATGTATGACGTTTCCGTGCACAGGCTTTCTCTTTAGGAGGTGTTGCCTGGCCTGTCTCTCCTTGGCCTCGTCGTAGGGACAATTTCGGGCTTATTATTGGTAGAATTATGATTAACATACCGTACCGTAGATGACTTAACAATATATGACGTTTTCGCGCTCAGGCTTTGAGTCAACACCACCTCTACTCAAAGCCTGAGCGCGAAAACGTCATACATTGTTACATTACCTATGGTAGGGTATTGTTAATCATATTTCTACCAATAATAATCCCGAAATTGTCCCTACTGTAAGTGATGTAACAATTTATGATTTTTTCCGTGAGCAGGCTTTCTCTCTCTAGGCGGTATTGTTTGAGTAGAAGTGGTGTTGGTCAACGCCTCCTAAAAATGAGGCCTGAGCGCGAAAATGTCATACATTGTTACATCATCATAATCTGTATGTCACGTAAATTTAACTAGTGAACAGATAAGAGAACTACAGGCAGTAGTAATAAAGATGAACTCTCTAATTTGTAATAAACGAAAAATGAAAAACAAAACATGAATTATTAAGGAGTTGTTTTTTTAACATACAGAAAAATATTCAATATTACAAAACGGTGTTTTCCTTTTACACGAAATTTTTGGTCATGAGATACTTATTACTATATGCCCTGCCATCATCATGAATTTTTATTTTATTTATTTATTTGTTAAAGTGTAATATACAATATCCGACCAGGGCCAGTATGGCTGAAGGCTGACGAGTTAGGTCCCTGGCCGGAAGAACATATAATGAAATAATACAAAACAAAAATATATATAATTATATAAAAAAATAAATACAGTTGGAAAACGAAATGCTAAGTTTAGAGGGTCAGGGGGAAGAGTTAGAAAAATACTTCTTTAGTCTGAACTTAAAAATGTCAAGGGAGGAAGCTGTACGTATTGCAGGGGGCAGGCTAAACCAAAGTTTGCTTCCAGCTGTAGCAAAACTTTTTAGTTGATATGAGTGTTTAATCAAAGGAGCTGGATTTGTGGTTTTACGCAGGTTATAAGGCCCAGCTGGTTTAAGCAAGAATAAACTATTAGGGTGTGAGATGTTCAGGGTGTTATTTAAAGTTTTGTAAATAAATGTAGCTAAATGGAAAGAGTATAGTTGAAAAACAGAAAGAATGCCTGCGGGCGGAAAAAGGCGGGAAACTGGTTCTGATTTTTTTAAATTAAAAAGAATTCTAACGAACCAATTCTGAATATTGATTATTATCGATAATTATTATTTTTTCGTGTCTGATGTAGACAGTGACCTCCCTCTTGCTTTGAAGATCACGTGTGCAAAATTTCATCAAAATCGCAATAAAACTGTAGAATTTTATAAGAAAAAGTAAACCCACAAACATTCTTCTGTTTTTATATACACAGGGTGGTCCATAAGTCTGTCCCTCCCTTTTATTTTTTGAACCGAAGCAGATATGTCAATTTTGATGAATCCAATGAATAGGAAGTTGTGGGTGGCCTATCCCATGGTGCACTTTTCATCATCCCAAATATGCAAATTAGGACACATTCAAAATTTATCTCAAAAACCATAAGGGATAGAGGAAAAAAACCAATTGCAAACTTGTTCAGCATAAAACAACAAACAAAGCAAAAAAAATCATCCAAATCGGACCAACCAATCACCCACAATAACGTGGTGAACTGTTTGTAGCTTACTGCACAAGGAAAAATGAATGTTGATATTTCCACCATGTAAAGCATGCAAATCAAAAAATTGACATAAATTACCATACCCACCTTTACTTTCATGCGGAAAAGCAAATAAAAGGCATGTTTCAGCACACAGAAGACAGAACAATTCCAGGATGGCAAGCTACACTGTTCCGGAAATGGTCAATAGCTACACTTTGAGATAAATTTTGAATGTGTCCTAATTTGCATATTTGGGATGATGAAAAGTGCACCATGGGATAGGCCACCCACAACTTCCTATTCATTGGATTCATCAAAATTGACATATCTGCTTCGGTTCAAAAAATAAAAGGGAGGGACAGACTTATGGACCACCCTGTATTTACGGTAACATATTTACCAAGGAACCAAAATTTTCAGACCTATCAAAATTTCGAGTGAAGAAATATTCATTTCTAAATAATTATGATCATGCTTTTACGAGTTAAGTAGAATTAAATAGAGAGAAAGATTGAAGATAATTCCTGGTTTTGAATCCAGATTGCGGAATTTTCTTTATTATATTTCTCTATTTAAATATTAATATCGGAAATATTGCATGAAAAAATCCTCCAAAGACTCAATCTCCAGTTATTCAGTAGAATTATAATTGCAAATGTAGCGTCTTGTTAATATATTTAAAATATAATTACAAAATTATAGGGACGAAAAAATAACTATCAAGTGGAATTCTTCTTGAATGTTACTCATTGGCCACATGAGTGCGCTACTATTGCACCGACGACGACAAATGCACTAGAGCATCATGATCTGAAGTGGGATATCTTGTGTAGATCTTTACCAGTCTGTAGCATTTCTGTTATTCCACGCGCCTTTACATTCCTCTTCATTTTTCCAACGCTCCATTTCCTCTTCATATCTCGTCATGACATCAATGTAAGTATCAGATTTAATAAATCCTAAATAGTTATTAGCACTACGTAAATCTTTATTGGCATCTACATAATAAAATGGAAAAATTTGTTAGAAATTCAAACATAAAAATCTTTAATTATTCAGCATACATAGAGTGGGCTCTATTCAGCGAATACATAGAGTGGGCTCTATTCTGTTTAAATATTTAATTAAAAATTCTGAAGAGTGATGAGGAGTAGAATAACTCAGAAACGTTTTTTGTAAGTTGTGTATCATCAATTCATAAAAATCCCACCTGCAAGAGTTTACTCATTGCTGCGTTAGTCTTCATCAACACATCAGATAGTGATTTCTCATGAACAGAACAAAATTTATTTTACGAACTTGGATCCCCACGCTAGATTGAAAGAATATACAGTGAGTCTCAAAAAATTTTAGGTAATTTATTGAGTTATGCGAAAATTAACATTCAGTCATTTAGCTTTACAGCATAATGAATAGGCCTCGAGACAAGGTCGCTCTAATACTAATACTTTTAGCGCGACCTTGCTTCGAGATCGTAAAGCTCTAGATTAGGAAAGTACGGCAAACCTTTTCCGCGCCGCCCGCAGCTGATTGGTAGAACGGCTGTCTAGTCTGTCACGTCAGTTTGTCAGCCATTGTTGGCCCAAACTCAACTAAGCGATAATATAGTGGCTAGAAGAATAGTGTGGCAGCGAGCGTTCAAACCTGATTCCTCGAATGATGATGCCGCCAGATGGCAGCTACATCAACATAGTAATTAAACATCAAGAGCTTTACATCAATAAAGCTCCATTAATTGCTTCGTAAAATTTATATATTTAATTTATTATTTCATTTTCATTCCAGAACATTAAATAATATACCATTTTTAATAATATTTCGACCCCCCCCCCCTTTTTGTTTTTAATTGAGAGATGATTTTGCAGTATTATTTATTTCAAATGATTTTTTTTTCAGTTATAATTGGTATAGAGAAATACACGACCGTTTCACACTGAGTTATTTTCTTTAGATAAGTTTTCGATTTCTTCATCCGATTTTAGTTTTGCAATAAAATAGCACCCCTCCCTTCTTACTGTTGCATTTTAAAATTTCAAGAACCGCTTTACTGCCTATATTTCTCATTTATTTTTTTCTTTATGAAAAATCTAAGAAAATTCCTTATTTTTAAATAACAAAATGCGATCAAAGCAGCTTTAAATACAAATTTATTATATATCTTACTTTTTTTTAAATAATAAGATTTTTTTTTCAAACCTATTAACCTGAAGTATCTGATATTTAAATTTTTTATCATCATATAAAAAAGTAATTTGGTTGTTAATCATGTAATAAATGAATTTTATATATCTATATATTTTTCAATATTGTGCATTTCACATATGAGACCTTCCGAGTTAGAAGGGCGAACGCCTCATTTCTTGAATTTTTTCTCCTAAAACATCTGTGAAAATTTATTTTCTATCATTTTTGAGGTGGCTAGCTGTGTACAGCATTATATTATCAGATTTATGTTTAAATTTTATTATACTTAGCAAGTGTTTAATGCTTAATTACTCAAAATTTAATTCCTCTGGCTCGGAAGGGCTCAAATTCTATGCTTTATCTTATTAGGGATGGATACCTTCATCCATCTCTCTGATCTTATATTTCAACTTATTTAAAAACAGCAAATTTTTTTTTCATTTATATTAACGTTAAAGAGTATCATCAAGTTCTATGGAAGACAATTACCTAACAATATACTAAATTTTTATAAATAAACTTAACTCAACCGTAATATAGCTGGAAAAAACCCTCCGTCATCCTGTTATTTCCATCTCATCTCCCGCATAACTCGCATCTATGTCAATTGCAGCGCCACCGCTACTATCATCAAATCGGGAATCAACCACGTAGCATTGCGAGTAGTAGCCGTTGCCACTAGTGCCCTGCGATCCCTCAAAGATCGAGGATCCAGCCTAGCAATCGATCTTAGATCGATCTTTAAATAAAAAAATTTGTGAATTATTCAACAGTGAATTAACTTGAGATATAGCAGCAGCACAACAGCTACGGCTTCCGAAGTCATGCTTCTTAAAACGTGGATCAAGCAATGTTGATACATTATAAAATAAATTGCTTTCCACATTCTTGAACCTAGCTTGTGTATGCTTCAGGGCACTTAACTGCTTGCCTACCTCAGTTGAGGGACTTAGGGAGGACAGGCAATCTGACAAGAGGAATTATTTTGCTAATAGTGGAATGTTTTTTTGCTAATGGATGGGACCCAGAATTTCTTCTAAAAGTGCATTGGAAGCTGAATTGCTTCTGTGAAAAAAAGCTATGATATCTTTAACTTTCTGAACAATGCTGGCAAATTGAGAAACATCAGTCATTACATCTTTAGCTAATAAGTTCAGTGAATGAGCTAAACATCCTATTTCCTCGTCCCAAAAATAATTCAACTGATTTTTTTTTGCATTAGCTGCATTGTCAGTAACACAACAAATGATTTTAGCTTTTTTAATACCCCAAAAATTTGTTGTCTCCGCTAACTTCTACTTTAAAAATCCATCTGATTGTCTGAGCTAGAGCTAGGGGAAAGATCGATCTTTTTTTTCGATCTATCGCTCAGTAAAAAGATCGGTCTTTAGATTGATCGACATGAAAAAAGATCGATCCTACATCAGAAAATCGATCCATCGCAGGGCACTAGCTGCCACACTATTCTTCTAGCCACTATAGCGATAGATACCATTGAAATGCATGTGGAAGATGCAATTTAGATTACATTTTTAATGAAATATTCGTTGATTGATCCTAAATTTTAATCAGCAAAATTTCAGGATCCTTCAATCTATGCTCCTTGGAGGTTAATAAATTCGTTAAAATATCCGAAGAAGTAATAAGAAGCAAGTACGTTTATATTAAACTTTACCGAATGTTATAAAAAATGTTGCATTGTGCAATTCTCAGACTATCAGAAAATATAATTTTTTGTTGAATATAGTTCTTTTTAAGAAAATACAATTCTATATAACAAGGTTAAACTGTCTGTGAAATGTAGAGGCAAAACTTGAAATAAAACTCCCATGTTATTTTCATCTTATTTTAGCGAAGTTAATTATCACTCATCATTAAACTTTAATATAACGTATGAAATTGAATAACGAAAACTTGCTATTTGGGTAAAAAAAAATTATAGAAAATTTTAACTTAGTTTTTGGTAGATTTTGACGTTAATATTATAAACCTCCATAAATGAACAAATTTCAAAATACGTTGCATGTTATTTTTTTGTAATCAAATGGATAGTTTTTCCAAATTAAAATTTTTTAAATTCTCTATCAAAATTTAATTATGAAAGTAATATTTGATAGTTGGTATTTTATTAAATTTGATATTTTTTATAATTATAATTATAGCTTTTTTAATAAATTAATAATTTTTATAATTTAACAAAATTAAAATTGGTAAAGTGAAATTTTTGATATAAATATAAAAATTAATTTGATAAAAGTTTATTAAGTTATATTTAATAAAAATTTATAAAATTATATTTTGATACATAAAATTACAAAAACTACACACAATGTTTTGTAAAATTTATTAATTACATGTAAATTGTCTATTAAGGATGAATAAATAAAATGAAAATAAACTAAAAACTTAATCTGGTTATCATTAAATTGCCTCAATGTTATCATTATTTATTTGTAAAAAATTATAATTGAAAACAAAATTTAAAGAAAAATCAATACTTACAGAATTTACTGATTGTCAGTTATATTTCCAGACGGTAATAATAAGAAAATTTGCTAAAAGGATGCATTTAAGCCGAATTTTAGAGGAAGCGTAACTCACTTGATAGGGCGAACTGGGCCAACAATGGCGGATTTTGCAGCAGACGATGAAGTTTGCCGTGCTTTCCTAATACAGTGCTCTACGAGATCGTAGATTGTAGTGACCTCTAGTGGCGTGTTTGTAAACAACGAAAGAGATAACATTGCCCATATGATAACTAACTTCCTCAAGTCGATAAGATGAAACATTATACAGTACAAACATTAATAACGCAAAACTTATATACTTAATTTTCTTTTACCCTTACAAAAGAAAACAATTGTAAATATCTCCCTTTCTTTAGAATTTTTATATTATATAATTTGAATCAAATCTGATTGACATCACTGGCATGAGTTAAGAAAATAAAAAAAAAACTATTGAAAATATTTCACTCGTTAGGTAATTCTTGAATCTTTCCAGATAGCTATTTTCCTATCATTATAAATTATAATGATTCGTAAGGCAAGCAAGAATCTGTTTTCATTTTGTACATCTAAAAAATATATTTTTTTTTTGTTCTTTTCTCTTTTATATATAAAAACTTAACTGAACATGTGAGTATTTACCTAATAAACATTCAAGATTGTACCATACTTATTAGAAACTAAAAATGTATTTTTAATCTAATATTTATGTCGGTGTGAATAATAAATATGAAACCATGAGCTCTAACATATATACAAACATTCTTGACTTATCAGTTATTTCCTACATGGATGAGAAAAGATTGTTTTCCTCATCCATGTTTCCTATCATATAGTTCATATGATGATTGGAGATTAATCTGAAAAGTTCCTTTAATAAAAAAAGAGAAAACTTTATTTTCTTTTTTTCTTTCTGAACAGATCTAAAAATAATTTTAATCGTACACTTAGAAATTGTTCATATTAAACTTGACATTTGTGAGAAATTGAGAGAAAACAACATAGAAAAACGAAGTAATTATCTAAAACACTCTCTCGCCGATGGGATATGAAAAAAAAATCCGAATTTTAATTTTCATTTTATTTTTCTTAATATTTTTCTTTATGCTAAAGTTTACAATGTGTTTCGTTTTCTGATACCGTCTGAAATTATGCTTTGTCGGACTTTATACAATTTCAGATGGAATGTGAAAACGAAATACATTGTAAACGTTACCCTAAAGAAAAATCCACTAAAACAAAATGAAAATTATAATTCGACTTTTTTTAATCATACCCCACCGACGAAAGAACTGAATGAAAACCTCACTTGCATTCTTTTTCGTTTATTTGAGTTACCTGTTCTTGTTTTTGTTTTTTTTGTAAAAAAATTCCGTCTAATTAAAATAAAAAGTTCTTTCAAATTAAATTCATTAATAGTCAACTAAAAACGGAAAACCATATAAATATTTAAAACCTTTTATAATTTAAAACAGTGATAAACAGTATGGTTGTCGATTCTCATCGGAAAAATTCTGTTCATTTATCTTGGGAATATTTAACACCCCAAATGCGCATGGAACTAAACAATTGAATCAAATCTGATTGACATAATTGGTATGAGTTATCAATTATTGAAATCAAAATAACTGTTACTGAAAATATTTTCTGTCGTTAGGTAATTATTGAATCTTTCCAGATAGCTATTTTCCTTTCATTATATATTAAACTGGTTTTTAAGCAAGTCACGTATCCGTGTTAATTTAAGAGGCGTTTTTTATTAACAAGACAGAGGCCACTCATTTTTTAATTTTTTGCCTCTAGTTCTGATGAGTGCTGGGACTCGAAAATATTAAATATGTGGATTAGAGGTTCCCTCCGATTTTGGTTGTTCCATTCCGCAGTTTTTGTTTAATTTTTGATTAAACTGCGGATTTCAACGGGAGTTCGACTGCTTTCCATCTGTGTCGTCCTTGGTATTATGCCTGTTACAGCAGTGAACTGTATGGAAACTCTTTTAGCTCCAAATGTTTTTCTTACTGAGCAGAAATGTCTTTCTTAAACATTGTGTGTAAAGTTCTGAATCAACTTCATCGTGGACATATGTGATACTGTTTTTTCAAGGACTATTCCAACTTGATATTGTAACTTTTTTCCCGTAAAATGTTATGTAATCTCAGTTAAGTTGCATTTTTCTCGTAAGGGACGTTTGTTTTTAGTTTTAATTTTAGATGTAATGTTATAGTAAAATTTATAATATAATTTTGTATTTATCATTAAATTATTTTTCTTTATGCTATAAATTTTGTGTGTTAAATTTTTAAAAAATTAAAAAATTTTGGCAGAAAGGTTTTCTCAACTATAATACTCGTGTGCTTCAAAAAATGGAATATTCAGCTGGTCCAGGGCTTGAAATTCAAATTTTTCATGGAGGGGAACCTCCCCTCCTGTGTTTTTAAATTGAAGGGAGTTGAACTGTTTGGGAGGGAGACAATAAGTCATGGGTTATAGAGGGTGGACCAAAAAAAACAAACTCGCCACTGAAAGTTTCTAAACCCCAGGACAATAGGCTTATTCAACTGTTATTTGTCACCCATTCACAGCACACCTATTGTTGAATATACCTATTGCATACTTGCCAACTTTTACGTTTTACATGTAAAATTTACGCTTTTAATACCATTTTACGTTTTTACGCTTTATATAAAGGATTTTATGTTTTTCCATATTTTCCCAGTTAGTGAAATGTTGAACTCCTCTCCTACACGAGTAGGCGACAGAACACATTATTACGGAAATTCAATTCTTAAAGTAGGACTATTTTTCCCATCATGAAGGGCGTGGCCTTCGAGATATTATACCTCAGAATCACGTATCATTTCAATGTTTTCCTTCGTGTCGAAGTTCAACTTTTTAACGCTGGAGGGGGACATCAGGGAAATCTAATGGAGAATTCAAGGTAAAATTTGGATGGGTGGATTTTCAGCCCGCCTCTCTCCTTTTATCCAGGAGACTAGCTGTTTGGGATGAAAGAGTGATGGTGAAATAGACAAACAAACATCCATGCCCTCGGTGGGATTCGAACCCGCGACTCGCTGCTTACAAGAGCGGCAAGACCTGCACCTCAACGCTCTCGGCCACCGAGCCGGCTATGGTAAAATTTTAAGTTGGATAAAGTAGATAAGGACGAGAGCATCATGTAGTTCTTTATCCCTGAAGAGCACCAAATTAGCCATAGAGATAAACAACTAACGGTCAAAACTTGAAAATGCCTAGACACGTGATTTCAAGCCTCCATGCGGAGGCTTATATCTCGAAGGCCACGATAACGAACGCGAAATACTTAAGTTTTAGCCTTGAGTGAAATTGTTGATAAAATAAAATATTTCAGACTTTCAGAGAGAATTATTAAAAACAATTTCTGTTCATACCTTCATCACGGAAGGGTGAAAAATTTGCTTTCTGTAAAAATTTGCTTCAACATATCACATGGTGGGAAAAATGCGATTACGAACCATGACATAGGCCTAATTATACGATTATATAAATTTGCATAGGCCTAAGTCTAACGTGAAGGATTTTACTCTTTTTATTTTCTGAAAGTTGGCAGGTATGCTATTGTTCCAAAACCTATTGTCCTGGGACTTAAAAATTTTCAGTGGTGAGGTTTTTTTGGTCCACCCTGTATAAGCGATTTTTCAAAATATTTTAAGTTTTGTACATAAATAAATAGGTTACAAATAATAAAATACCAAAAACTCAGTCATAAAATAAAATGTAATAAATTTTTAATTTCAATAAACAAAAAATTAAATAGTTTAATTTCCCTGTTCTTCATAGCCTTAAGCACTTGGTTATCAGACAGCTTTTCAGGACCCAATTCAGAAATCCTCTTTAGAGTATCTAAATTTTTATTATGTAAAGAATTTCTAAATTTAGATTTAATTCTATTTTGGGTATTGAATCCTCGTTCACAAGGAACACTTGTAAGAGGCAAATTAAGAGCTATTTGTATGATTTTAGACATTATTGGTAATGTATGCAAGTGTTCACATAAAAAGCTTTCACAAAATATTGGAAATTGGGATATATATTTGTCATTCTTTACTGACAGGATATGCTTAAAGAGAGAATATTCAGTAAGTGCATCATTTACATTAATGTCTGGACAAAATTTTTTAATAATCTTTTCTATTGAATCGAAACCAAATTTGGAATTGCTAGCATTTATGTACTGCTTTATCGATTGGGGTTCAATACTTTCAAATTGTGAGCAGAGTTCTAATGTAGCAGAAGGAAATCTGCGATCCATCTCATTTATTGCACATGAAATAAATCTAGATTTTAAATTATCATGTGCTGCTTTTTGAGAATTGCAAGGATCATGCAACTTGTTGTTTTTAAAATTATTTCCTTGCAGTTCAGAAAAATTTTTTTCCTCATATGTACCACGAGATACCTGCAATTTTTGTAATCTAGATTTTGTTGGGTGTATAATGTTTTTTACTTCAGAAATAATTAAATTCTCATTTTGTAAATATTTTGAAAGTACTTGTAAAGGATGAAGTATATCCATCATGACATGGGTTAAGGCCACAAAAGAATATTCACTTATCAGTTTCAGGATGCATTTAGCTTTTGCAGCATCGCCAGTTTTCAGCGATGCATCATGTTCCAGGGTTGCTCTTAAAGAATCCATGGTATGTAAAACAACAGATACTGATGAAGATACTGAAAGCCATCTCACAGAACATGGTTCTGTATATTTTAATATTGGTTCATTTAATACTTATTGCATACTATGCAGGCGATTATATCGAATGGCTGAACTACTAAAATATATAAAAACGGATTTTAAAGTGTCTTGATATTAGCAATCTCTGGGCACGACTTTGAAGCATCAGCTAAACACATTGCTAATCTATGAGCATCCCATTACTTTATTATTTTTCTCTTGAAGTTTTTTCACAAAACCATTACGACAGCCAGTCATTACATTAGCTCCGTCTGTACATATAGCTATTGTATTGGAAAATTTTAACATTCCCTTATCTTTAAAACAGTTATG
This sequence comes from Rhysida immarginata, assembly GCA_023313115.1. NCBI lineage: Eukaryota > Metazoa > Arthropoda > Chilopoda > Scolopendromorpha > Scolopendridae > Rhysida > Rhysida immarginata. The sequence goes on from JAHWFO010087125.1 coordinate 655,260, forward strand.
AATGGCATTAAATATGGATTCTGCTGTTCCATATTTCAGCTCAACATTCGCTATATATGCTGGTTTGCCGATTCTATTCTGAATAAAATGCATATATATCAATAGTTTTTTAAAATTTGAAATATCTGTAGATTCATCTACCATAATACTATTGAAAGGGCTGATTTTAATATTTTCAAGAAGTTCTTCCTCTAAGATTTTTGAAATGCTTTCATTCATCTCATCGATTGCATGTAGAATCAAATATGCTTTGTATCCCGTTGTCTTGCAGAAGTTAACTGATGGACAATCCGTATCTTTCAGGAATTCTATCATCGATGGAATTATAGATTTCGGAAGTTCCTTAGAATCAAAATAAGCATAAATGTAACTCTTGAATTTTTATTTGAAATCATTAATTTATTTGATTTAGGCTATATATAAAAATGGTTTAATTAAAATAGAGCTAATATACGAATCTCGGGTATCTGAACCAATGTAGCGGGGAGGCCTCAAAAATTGCAGATTAATTTGAAACCTTATATTTTATTAACTAGCTTTGCCCGCGACTTCGTACACGTGGAATTTATTTTTGATTTATTATAAAGCCTCTTTGTAAACTATGTTTAAAATGGTATTATTGGAGACATGAACAAAGAGCTTATTTGCTTCACTAACACGGGAAACAGCCACATAGAGCTGGCCTACGTAAAGCAACTGACGCTAAGGCCCACGCCCAAAACCAACACCACCTAGACAGAAGGCCTGCGCACATAAACTGTATACATTGTTACATCATCGTCAAACGGCCAAAGTTACGGCTTATTATTGGTAGAAATACGATTAACAATAGCCGCTTCTCTGTGATGTAACAATGTATGACGTTTCTGTACGCAGGCTTTCTGTCTAGGTGGTGTTGCCAGAACACGCAGCGTCCGGCCTTGTGCTTTATTCTCATGCATAAATTATGCTCACCGGTAATTATACACGTTTAAAGCGAATTGGGAAACTGTTAGGAATAAAATCTTGTAAACATTCCAAGAAGGAGCTTAGCAGTGAAGCAGAAATACATTTTTACATTTATTAAATACAAATTCCTCCCCCCCCCCCCCCGTCTCGAGTAGGGCAAGGCAAATAGCAGATCCTGCGATCATCTATTTTTATCCCTTTATTTGCACCTTTTACCTCTCATCAAGATATTTTTAATCAAAAAATAGATTTTCTGGAACGTAATATGTAGAAAACGTAAAAAAAAATCTCGTATCTTCTTTACTTTCTCATCATTTCCGAACGTATGATATATCACATGCCACATGTTGCCATACTTCTAAGAACCAAGTGACTGCCACCCCCGCAAATCCGACCCCACTGTAACAATTGGGCCTAAACTTCTAGTAATGGAGATCTTGCCTAGAGGAATCTGGATACTGAATTTCACGCCTTTACATACCTAAAGAGCACATAGATATGTTGCCCTCTCTGAATCTCACCCCCATAATTCAGACCCCCGTGTAACAATCAAAACCAAACAAATAGTGCAGATGGACATGCCTATAGTAAGCTACATTCCGAATTTCAACCTTCTACATAAAACATGTAGAAATTATGAAGAGGACGGATTGACATTATAAAACCATTTAATTATAGATTTTTAGCAGTGAAGCAGAAACACATTTATACATTTATTAAAAAGAAATTACCCCCCCCCCCCCCCCAGTAGGGGAAGGCAAGTGGCAGATACCGAATTTCACTCTTTTATATGCATAAATACACCTAGACCTTTTGGTCCCCTCTAATTTTCACCCCCAAAACTCCGTCCTTAGTGGGCTAATTAAAACCAAACTAAATAGTGAAGGTGCACATGCCCATAGTCAGCTACATTCCGAATTTCAAACTTCTACCTCAAAAAATGTAGAAATGATGAAGGGGGATTCAAATCGTGTGTAAAATAAAATCTTGTAAACATTTCAAGGAGGAGCTTTAGCAGTGAAGCAGAAATACATTTATACGTTTATTAAAAAGAAATTAATCCCCGCCTCCCGAGTAGGATAAGGCAAGTCATCTATTTTTTTCCCTTCATCTGCACTTTTACCTCTCCCCAAGTTTTTTTTTAATCAATAAATTGATTTTCTCGAACGTAATACCTAAAAAATGTATAAAACCTCGTATCTTCTTTCTTTTCTCATCATTTCCGAATGTATAATATATCACATACCAGATGTTGCCATAGTTCTAAGGACCAAGTGACTGCCACCCCCGCAAATCCGATCCCACTGAAACAATTGGGCCTAAACTTCATAGTAATATAGATCTTGCCTAGAGGAATCTGGATACTGGATTTTACGCCTTTACGTACCAAATAGCACATAGATATGTTGCCCTCTCTGAATCCCATTCCGTAATTCCGACTCTCGTATACCAATCAAAACCGGATATGAGCAGATGGATATGCCCATAGTAAGCTACATTCCGAATTTCAACCTTCTACCTCAAAAATATGTAGAAACTATGAAGGGGACGGACTGACATTATAAAACCAATAAGTAGCTCCAATCTTATTCTACTTACGAGGGTCAGTCAAATGAAAATCGGAAATATTTTTTTACAGCTCCTTTATTACAGACAGAGTTGGTACACTATTTTTCAATGTAGTCACCATCTTTTCGATGCATTTCCGTCACCGAGTCGGGAAGGCATAGATACCTCGGGAAAAAAAATTCTTCATATAATGGAGATCTTGGTTATAATACCGAATTTCACTCCTTTATATGAATAAATACACCTAGACCTTTTGGTTCCCTCTAATTTTCACCCCCAAAACTCCGACCATAGTGGGCTAATCAAAACCAAACTAAATAGTGAAGGTGCACATGCCCATAGTAAGCTAAATTCCGAATTTCAACCTTCTACCTCAAAAAATGTAGAAATGATGAAGGATGATTCAAATCGTGTATAAAATAAAACCAATAAGTAGCTCCATTTTTCCGCTACTTAATAAGCTTACAGATTATGAGCACTTGAGCAATCGTGCGTCGACAAAGCGATTTCACGTGCGCGCGCCGATGTCAATAATGCTTATAAGATGAACAGAAAGTAACCGTATATTCCTTCCTAACAAATCGATTGTTATATGACATGCCAGTATCTTTGAATTCTTTACAATGACTATTTTCGAAAACGTGAATTCGACTTGAAAGGGTCCACGAAAAATTCTGAAAAGTTGATACGGCCGAGCTAAGATTTCGATGGTCATATTTCTGAAAACAGAATTTGAAAAAATTAATCCGTTTTCAACTTATCGTGCAAACGGCAGACGGCCGGACGGCCAGACGGTTAAACGTACAGACCAAGGGCGCATTCTTATAAGTAGCTTTTATGCTAAAGCTTCTAATAATAGGGACCGCATTTTTTAAATTAATTTTCTATAATGGAGGGCCAGGTGCGCTGAGAGAGTTTAAAAGTTCGCATGGATAATTGGTAGTCATTTTGCTCTATAACTCTTTTAATATCGGTATACTCTACATTTTCTCTCTCAACATGAGTATGTCCGAGTTAATTCCTGCAACTTGATCCGTTCGAAGTGTCAATATAGCCCTATCATAAAGCCAAGAGATTTCACGAGTTGTTGTTTGCATTTGATCACCATAAACGGAAGAATTGAGGTTTTGAAGTGAAAGTACTGTACGGCACAATTTACCAGGCAAAACGATTTTACCATGTTCTTCCTGATACGTGCCCTCGCCAATTTTTAACAATAAATCAGAAAACTCGTGTGAATTTGTGTTGCCTCCTGTTCGCGCCCGCATGTTCACTGTTAAGTGCATCCGCGTGATGTGTCGCCACATACTTGAACTCTTCAAGCATGCTCTTGTCTCATCTACCCTTGTTCCCCGTGGTACAACTGGTAATGTCTGCCTAAAATCACCACAAAAAAGGATTGTAACACCACCCATGAGTTGATCATTTTGTCGAATATCTCTCTGAAAGTTCTATTAACTGCCTCTAGTGCTTTTCGATTATCCATATTGCACTCGTCCCATATTATTAAGCAGCAGTCGCGTAGAACCCTGGCTTCGTTCCTGGAGAAGTCACATATTGGATGACCTCTGATATCTAAAGCTATCGGGATTTTAAACTTGTGTGAGCAGGTTTACCACCGGGTAACAAAGTGGCTGCTATTCCTGATGAAGCCACAGCAAGAGCAATTTTTCCTTGGGCTCGCAATTATGCCAAAGCGATTTTAGTCACGAATGTTTTTCCTGTGCCACCAGGTGCATCCAAAAACATAATTTCTCCCATATTGTTGTTGACACTCTGACAAATGCGTTCGAATACTGTGCGCTGTCCTTCCGTTAGATTTTGGACGCCGTTTTGTAAATTTTCCGCAAGTTCTGCTGAATTCTAACTTATAACCGCTGCGTTCTCTCTATTGATGCCTTCACCTTCTACTAAAGGCGCTGGCAAGACCTACTGGGGAAGAGGATTTCTTTCTATAGACGTGACCAAATTTTGCATAGCCACCAAGCATTGATTAAGAGCACTATTTCGCAATCTATCGTTCAGTTAGCTTTCAATATTTTGTCCGGTATTCCTGTAAAAGTCTTCCGCCAGCTTATCTTGAAATTTTTGCCACAACACTGGAGCATCAGAAAGGACACAAAGTATCAGCAAAACGGCAAACAAATGACGCAAGCCTATTTGTACGGTCACTAACGCATAATTCAGCCAGAGCGTCATCCCAGTGCTTGTCATCATCAAGTAAGTATCGCTCTCGGCAAGCATCACGATAAGTGGGATATTAGACTCCCGTTAAACGTTCGTAGATCGACAAAAGAAGTGGGTCCCGCACTGTATGTAAAAGCAACCGCAAGTAGAAACATTCGGCATTGTTTGGATAAACCGTGTACACTCTTCCAATAACGTGTTCTTTAAATATGCCGGGCTAGCCATCTACAGCTCTGCCACGCATTCTATGATTGAAGACACCTCGCTGCTTGTCGTAAATATTGTATGAAAATATTTCATCTTTCAACATACTTCTCGCAAAATCAACGATTTTACAAAGCCGGTATTATGCCAAAAAATGTTTGTCTGGGGTTTTCTAACCGATTTGTAACATTTTCAGGATTAAATATATTCGTTGTCCTCCTTCAAGGTGAACATCGAGATGAATCACAGGCGGGTATCTTTCGTGAATAGGGAAGCTAAAAATGCGCCATACTGCATTTGAAGAGCTTATGTATCGGCCCAATTGAAACCTTGTGATTTCGTCGTTTTCATTTTTTAACGCAAATGTGGCTTGGTCACTGCCCTTGTTCACGTACATGCAAATATATTTAATAGATTCAACGCCTTTGCACATTTCAACGTTAATGTGAGCTTGAAGTGTTTTAGATATTATCGGCGAATAGCATGCGACCCATCTATTGTCAAAACAGTTTCTTGGCCACGTCATCATATTGTTGCTGCAAACCCATCTTGCTCAGATGAGCGTCGACGATAGGACTGGTATCCATCTTCTCCCGTTATCTTTTGCTCTACCAGCACCCTTGGATATTTTTCAGAAAACCGGCCGTCCTGCATGCAAGAAGAGTTTTTGCTTGATGCTCCGCAAGGACGTGAACAATGTGTTTCTTTACGATATCAATGTTGGATCTGTGTTACGGTCCGGAAATTCAGCACTTACCAGCTTATCGACATCTTTGGGACGTATTTTTTCTTCTAGCCACAGGAGGATATGTGCGTGAAGCAGGCCACGCTTTTGACACTCAACGCTGTACATGAAGCCTGACCCAAAAACGCTTTTTTCGTGATCAGCTTGATCAACAACTCTGGAAAAGTGTTGTTGAAAACTCTGGCTATTAAATCAAGTCGATCATACGACGCTTGTCCTGCAAAAAGTTCTTGACTGATTTCGTTCCAATTTGGATTTGTTATGAATGTAATAAAAAAATCAAGGCTTCCGTATTTTCGGACATAACAGAAAGTGTCTTGCGTACGCTCGTGCATATAGCATGGGCCGCCTTTAAAACTGGACGGAAGGATCACTAATCGGGCTAAGTTTTCCGTGCTGTCATCCTGTTGTATAGCGTTCCGCAAGTGCACATAATCTTCATCGCGTAACCGTCTCAGATTGGTGCGTATGTACACTAAGGGCTCGGTCACGATTTTGGCGTACATATCGACGATAAACTGGCTAAACAGTCCACGAAATCTTTGCAAGTAAACAGAACGATTTCGTCTTAATTGCAGCAGGTAAGCATGAAATTGTTGTGACCATATTTTATGTTTGTTTCGTTTTGTGGTAGGATTGGCTTGATACAATCCATAATTATCCACGGCAAAAAGTTAAGGGACATTGTAGGGCGTCTTAATACCGAAATGTCTCATAAATGCGTTGAAGACGAACGTTTCGAGTGCGCAATACTACATCACGACGCTGGCATTCCTGATCAACCAGAAAAGCTGCAATTTCATTTGTGACAGGGACATTGTACCTGCCGCGATGTCCAGCAGCGGGTCGTTTATCTGCACTAATGAGAAATTTATAATTCTTATTTTGCCCTTGCGGAATAGACTCTATGGCAGCTTTTAAACTATGAATATATGGATTCACTTGATGCAGCATGTTTTGAAGCAGAGCTATCGGATCACTGTTTAGTTAAATGAGATCAGAGGTGCGCTAGCTATTTTACTTTACTAGAAATTAGTTTTGATGTTTATTTGTAATACTGCCGAACCGCTCTATAATGTATAATCATATAACGACTTTTTCCCCTATAACGAATTTTTACTTTAATCCTAACCTAGATAAACATGTAAATCTTGAGTATTAACCATATTTCTTTATAACAAATGTTTTGGAGAGTGGCCAATGATATCGTTATAAGGAAGTTCGACTGTATCAAGTAAAGTTTATTTGTCGTGGGTCGGAAATTTTTTTCTGTAAACCGGCGGTCAATAAACACTCCAATACAATATCTTTTTGGAATTCGCATAAGATAGTAAAAAACTATCCACAGCAAAGTCGAGAGATCACTATCAGCATTAACAGGTGGCAAAGTGAGAAGATTATTGTTCAAAATTTCGCATTATTGCAACAATAGAGCAGCGAGCTATTAGGCAGGCTTTCCTTGTCTTTTTAGGCTGTGGCTGAGTAAACTCCTAAAACTTTAAATTAAGATATCTTTTTTCTTTTGTGAGCCGATTTTGATGAAATAAAGCCTATATGTTGCCCTAAACTACGCTCAATTTACCTGTAAAAGCCCCATGAAAATTCATCAAGTAGTTTTGGAGAATAGCGTGTTCAAACAGATAGACAGGGAAAATTTTTAAAAATGGTCTTATTGTATTCTGTTACACTCCCTACATCACCCGGAATCAGATTTAGGTAAATACAGGGTGGTCTTTAAGTCTGCCCCCCCCCCCCTCTTTTATTTTTTGAACCGAAGCAGATATGTCAATTTTGATGAATCCAGTGAATAGGAAGTTGTGGGTGGCCTATCCCATGGTGCACTTTTCATCATTCCAAATATGCAAATTAGGACACATTCAAAATTTATCTCAAAAACCGTAAGGGATAGAGAAAAATCCCAATTGCAAACTTGTTCAGCATAAAAAAACAAAACAAAACAAAAAAAAAATCATCCAAATCGGACCAACCAATCACCCACAATCAGAAGATCATGTTGACCATTTCCGGAACATTGTAGCTTGCCATCCTGGAATTGTTCTGTCTTCTGTGTGCTGAAAGATGCCTTTTATTTGCTTTTCCGCATGAAAGTGAATGCGAGTATGGTAATTTATGTTAATTTTTTGATTTGCATGCTTTACATGGCGGAAATATCAACATTCAGTTTTCCTTATACAGAAACAAACAGTCACCGCGTGATTGTGGGTGATTGGTTGGTCCGATTTGGATGATTTTTTTTTGTTTTGTTTGTTTTTTTATGCTGAACAAGTTTGCAATAGGGTTTTTTTCTCTATCCCTTACGGTTTTTGAGATAAATTTTGAATTTGTCCTAATTTGCATATTTGGGATGATGAAAAGTGCATCATGGGATAGGCCACCCACAACTTCCTATTCATTGGATTCATCAAAATTGACATATCTGCTTCGGTTCAAAAAATAAAAGGGGGGGGGCAGACTTACGGACTACCCTCTATTTTCAAGGTACAGACACGACGGTTCTACATTTTTATTATATGTATAGATTTGAAAATTATTCAAAACATTTCTCCTCAAAACCAAATTGTTCGCTAGCATTTTAACGCAACACAGAAGCAAAGAAAAACTAATTTCGTAGACTCCCGCACAGAATGTGTGACAGTGAGACCGCCAAAATGGCGTTATTGACCCAGCTGCCAAATTAAAACTTATCATTTTGTTTACAAGTTTTACGTAGCGCACTTTAAATTTTTTTGACTTAGATGAAAAAAAATAAATAAATAAATAAATAAATAACAAATAAAAGATCAGTGAGTTGTTAAAATAACGATCGACATAAGGATGGGAGCCGTCACATGTTTTGTGGAATGCCATCAGGGAAGAGATTTGTTTTAGATAAACGGACTTTTAAAAATGCTTAAAAAATTACATAAGGGTTAACTTACATTTCGAGTAATAAAGTACGCTGTCTTCGTTAATGCCATCATTTCTGAATCTTTCTTTGTAGCCATTGGTTAAAGCCTTTTCCATGTACTTTGTTGTTTTCTATTTCCAAAGCTTATTTTCTCGTCGCACATGTTTTATCAGTGTGGCAGTTTTTAGCACGTGCTCCTAAAGTCTTTACAAAAACGGCAAGTCATTTGTTTCGTATTTTCGCAACTTTAACCATCTATACAGAATTAGCCATTTGGGCGGACATTTGTCTTTTGACGTCTTCCCGTTATTATGATCAGTGGCGGTTGACATTTCATCCGAAGTTCCCGTCTCTTGATTTATACATTCTCATCTTCGTTTAGTTTTCGTTTTCTGGGACTGCTTGTTAAATACCGCAACATTTGCCCTTTGTAGTCTACGAAGAACACTAAGAAATGAATGGCACAAGGATTGCGAAGACAATACTAAGTTGAAATCGAAACTAGAAACTAATATGGGGTGATCACGTGACTTGGTTACAATTGGGATTAGCGAAATTCCATTGGTTCAAAAGTTTAATCTCTATGAATACTGAATGGCGACAAATTAAACCCGTAATTTACAGAATTACGGGCGGAAAAGTGTGATAGTGTATAAAGATTCGTATCCAACACTTATATTGTAAGATATAATGAAAAAAAAATGTTATCCCTAAATCTTAATAAAATCATAAAAACTTTTAATATGATTACATTTCACGGGCGGGAAACTCCCTTCCTGAAATTTTTTTGGGCGAGATTCCCGCAATCCCATCCTGAATTTCAAGCCCTGAGACCGTATTGTAAAATAGTCTCATTTTAGTGTGATTAAATTGGTCAAATGAAACAAAAATTTTATTTGTAAACGTATAATGGATAAAGTTTAATTCTATACAAAACTAAAACAATTCATCAAAAGTCAACAAAGTTATGAGATTTTTCATCACTTCAAAATAATGGAATAGTGTCAGCAATGCGGGTCAAAATAATGGAATATTAATACAAATTATAAAATAAGAATGTAACAAAGAGCAAAACTATCAAACTAATACTAGTACTTGATAGGGACACCATTGACAGTGCGAATTCGTTTTGGAAGAGAATGAATCAGTTGTTGACATCGACTAAACCACCTGTTTCAGTTCTTGAATTGTGAGTGATTATCGTTTCAAGTTGATCGTTGTGTAACTTAGGGGTACACAACTTCCATTGCCAGTGCTTTGTGTGCATATACTGTTCCTGTTGCCAATTCTTAGTTGAGCGCGATGTGTGAGCTAGGGCGTTATCTTGCTGAAAGAAAAATTGTCTCCATATAAATTTTCTGATGCATCCAGTATTTCCTGTAGGCCAATTAATTAATCGTTACTCTGACGATTACAAGCTCTCCCGAACCCATGGAGCTCATGCAGCACCACACGATGACGCTGCTTGGAAACTTGGCATTTTTGTTTATGGTGCGGGGATGGTGTGCCTGTTCTTTAGTTCGTCATACTCTGATTCCTTGGTCACTAAACGTAGAATTGGGATTCATTGCTGAAGATGACATTGCTGAAGTTATCAGGAGTCCACTTGTCATGAACTTTATATCACTTGAGTCGTGGTTTGCGTTGAGTTTTATTCAACACATCTGTTCATTCCAAATTCAGATAAGCGCCGGAGTGTTGCACTTAGGGGTACATCTGTTCCATCCTTTCGCCTCAATTTATTAATAGCTTTTGATGATTTGAATCGATTATTAGGTAAAAGTTTTCGCACCCATCTATCTTCAAGTGTCGTTGTTGCACGTTTGAGTCACGTTTGTCGCGACTTGTTTAAAATCCATAGCCGGAATTTGCTTTTTTCAAAACTTTGAAAACAGCACTTTATGAGCAATGTACTGTTTCAGCAATATCACTTCGTTTGCGACCTGATTTGTGCAATTGGAGTATCAGCTTACGCTGGATTAAAGACGGATCCTTTTTAGGTGACATTTCTCAATAAATAGTGAATTGAAGTTCTTCATCAGCCGAGGAAGTATGTGAATGATAGTATAAAGTAACAAAAGGTATTCTAGCTTCGAAAACCAAATGGGATATCCCATTCCAGAATAAGTAAATTGGAATATAATTGCGGTGCAGTCAATATTCTATTATTTAGAAGTGATGAAAAATCTCATAACTTTGTTGATTTTTGATGAATTGTTTTAATTTTTATATAGAATTAAACTTTATCCAGTATACGTTTAGAAATAATTTTTTTTCATTTGACCAATTTATTCACACTTACAACACGCTCATTACCCAGCTGAATATTGCATTTTTTTGAAGCGCACGAGTAGATTGTTTCCCCAACGTTGATATTTAAATAATGAATCTTAATCTTGGATAGTTTCTTTTCCAATGGCGCAAGTTTTGGCCGTTTAGGGTGTTCCCACTATTTTGTAAAGACCTTGTACGAGTCTCTGATTTTTTATGATTTTAAGGAATGTTCTTCCGCTATTTGCACGTATCTTACTAGCTCGTCTCAATTCTTCATTTCTTTTTTTTTCAGTAGGGCTTCGTGGGGATCGACTTCCCTTGTTCATGCGGCTAAGAAACTGCGAACTGATGAAGAATTATCCGATGTCGTCCTCGTTTGCCACGGAGAAGAGATCACAGCTCACAAAGCCATACTATCCTGTAGATCTATCTACTTTAAGAAAATATTTACTAGTAACTTTAAAGAATCGGAAACCAATCGAGTAATTTTATCAAATGTCAGCACAGATGTTATGCACACCATTCTGGATTTCATTTATTTCGGATCTACCGAAAAAATCAACCTGGAAAACCTGGATCTGGTCTTAGGAATTCATCAATGGTCTCATTTGTTCGAAATCGAAGATCTGACAAATCAATGCTGGAAATTAATTATGAAATCAATCGACGTAGAGAAAGCAATTGATATATGGAATACCATTGTTCTTTATGGAGACGAAGACGATATTTCTTTTATATTGACATTTGTTCTCATTAATTTAGAAGTGATAATCGAAAAAGAGAAATTTATTACTTTAGATAGTTCACAATTTAAGCGACTATTGGCTGAAATAGAAAAAAGGAACACGCCAATTACAGATCCCATTTTAAAAGGCATAGTGAATTGGTATAGAAATAATCCTGAACAGAATTTCAATCTTCAAGAGTGTCTCCTTCGTTTGAACTACGATAATATTACAAGAGACTGTATGAAACAGCTTATGGAAAATGAAAATTCTGTTTTCTCAGACGATTTTTTCAAGCAGTTTTTCCTTTCGCGGTTATCAGCAGCATCAAATGTAAGAAGTGGACCAAAAGAGACTGCTTTGAAGGTAGAAAACTGGACAAGGTATAGGCCTCAGGTGAAAGTTTACTTCATTCAGTGTTACACAAGATCATTAAATAGTTATCTTATGAACGAAAAAGCTTCTCTGAAAGTCATCGACTTATTTAACAAACCAAACGATGTAATCAATAGTGAACCTTCATTTCTCATCGGTGTTGATGTATTCATTCCAATACAGGTTGGTGACAATTTCTATATAATTGGTGCTGCTCCCTTAAACTGTCCCGAGGATAATGCGAACACTTCTTTCATTCTCCATAACAGGCAAACAAATACAATTTCTGTGAAACCATCAGTTCCTAAAACCTTTAAGGATCCAATATATACAGCTGTCCTTGGCGATTACATCTATGTCGTTGAAGGTTACAGAGAACAGCCACAACTTTTTCGATATTCTATTACAGAGGAAGAGTGGAAAGTCATGCCTACCAATTTAAAGTTTTATATACTCGGTTGCGCAGCTCTTAAAGAGTCATTGTATGTGATACTAATGAATCCCACGAACAAGAGTCACCAGTTGTGTAAATTAGTAAATGAAACGCTATTTCCTGTCTGTAAAATCCCAATGCCGTCTTTCGATGGGCAGTTTTACAATACTGGTAAACACCATTTCGTTAAAAAATTAGCTGTTGCTCATCGCAACAAACTATTCGTTTTCATGTTTTCTGATAAGAATAGCTTGAAAATGTACTCGGTGTTCAACCCAGAGAATTCGCACTGGAAATGTAAAAAATTGTATTATAACTTTGGAGAACGTTTTAATATAAGAAGCTTTTCAAATGGATACAAATCTATATATTTCTACTGTTGTTTAACCAAAAAAGTCTATGCTATGGAGGAGGATGATAATGAAGTGTTAGAACTGCTAGATGTTAGAGAGGATAATGCAGAATTGGTAGATGATGAAGAACTTATAAAGCTTGGTTTTAAAAAAGTGCAGCATATGGTTATGTTCTGAATTAAAGAAAATAAAGAAGAAATAAAATCTTTTCCCTAAAATTTATTTCCCGCTTCCATTAATTCCAAAAAATTTGAAATAAGGTAAACCTTTCATTTTCCAAATGCGTATTTTATTAAAAAAAAAAAAATCGAAAATTTTCTTCCCTGGACTTTCTCGTCTTCCAACGGTGGACAATATAACAAAAACTGTTGAAACAATCTTTGCTGAAATGGGTTAACTTGAAAAAAAGTCTAATGGTTGCTACAAATCTGGCCACGAGTTGCTTCTTTTCGAGTATTTTAATCAACCAACTTTTAAAATTAACACTTGTCTTGATTCTTAAAAGGAATGGAGAAAGTTTAATTCATTTTTTTGGCATATTTGAAGTCAGACTTGCTTCACTGTAAAGTCACTTGACCATCGGGGTCTGAGCAACAATCCAGCCATCAATGTTTTTAGCAAACTGAAAAAAGTTAAAAAACACTGATTATTAAAATCCAAGATGGAGCTAATGAAATTTGAATTATTGCTCAGATCACTTAACTGTGCCTATGCCTGTCTTTCTCGTTGGCGTCTTGAGTGAAGCAAGTCTAACTGCAAAGACACAAGAAGGTATTTACAATACATATGGCATTTGTGAATGGTGTGTATAAACTTTCAGGATATGTTCCAGGGACCAAAACAAACAGAAAATGCCTCATATGAACATGGGGACGAAAATGCTTCTTTCTACAGTTATAATATTTGAAGGTATCCTGTAGTAGAAGAAGAGGTAAGAAAATTTTCAAAGAACCGCCTGAAGAAACTTTTGCACTCTTCAACATAGATTCGAAACGTTCTTGAGGCACCATTGGTGACTGTTATATCGGCTTGAATTGTGCTATAGTCTTGTTATAGCATATACATAAATCACATAGTTAGAAAAGGCATTATCTGTGCGCATCAGAATTAGAGCTCAGTGCAAAGATGTTTGGAAGTAATTGTGAATGCCCTATAGGGTAAATGGCAATTAATAAATGAAATAATAAATGATATTATAACTGGAGATAAGCCTACCAAGCATCAGGTAAAGATTTTTCTATCGAAAAATGGAAGGAAAAATTCTGCGACCTGGGATCGAACCAGGAACCTCGGCTGTCATGGCCGACGCCTCTACCAGTAGGGCTATCGTAGACAACCCGGCCAGCTATGCTGACTCAAGGTGTCTTAAAGACAACCAAGTTGTCATGGTTGAAAGCCCAATGGGAGGCAGGCACCTGGCTCACAGATTGAGAATCTCTCCTATCCAACCATCAGAAAGTTTGTGGAACTCACAGATAAATGAAATAATAGGCCATGACAGCCGAGGTTCCTGGTTCGATCCCAGGTCGCAGAATTTTTCCTTCCATTTTTCGATAGATTGGCAATTAATAAGTTAGTCACTCTAAGTAGTTACAAAAAATAGTTATAGTTATTTATTAGTGTAACTGTATTTGACTTGATAATTTTAGAACAATATTCGGTTAAGAAATAACTAAATTTTGAATTTCATTTCGTTAGAAAATAGGAAAATGCAGTCATATAAAATACAGGGATTGAACAAAATAATATGAACATCTTTGATTTTAGATGTTTTGTCGAATATCTAGAAAAACAATATCTAGTTGATAATGGTTTTCATTCCAAAAATAAAAATTTGGAGAAAACCCCTTATCGTTTTGTTTATTTCTGCGAGCAACTGAAATACAACTCATTCTATCAGAGATATTTTTCTGAATTTTCACGATATTTGCTTTGGCTTTTTATAGGAGTAGCTCAAAGTTTGGCTAATATATTAGTCAAAAAAATATTTTGGTAACGTTTGCACAGTTCAACATTATTTAGTAAAAATGCTCATATTTCAACAAATATTTAATACTAGAAGAGGTACCCGGCGTTGCCCGGGATAATTACACTTGCACAAACTTTTCCTTTCATTGTTAGTCATGAGATATTGATTGTTGGTTCATGCAGAGCGTTTGTGAATTGCGTGTTGATACCATTGTTGATACCTATTGTTGTAGAAACTTTGCCTTGCATTGTTGGTCATTAAAATGCCTTGCCATAACCATGAATATCGATTTTTTATCGATATTTATTATTTTTCCGAAAATCTGAGGTAGACAGTGACCTTCCTCATGCTTTGAAGGTCATGTATGCGAAATTTTATCAAGAACGGAATAAAACTGCAGATTTGTATAAAAAACGTACAGACAGACAGACCCACCCACCCACAAACATCCTTCTTTATATATGCAGATTTTTATATTCTGATTGCAAAATGTTGTCTCTTCTGTAGTTTGGCAAGTTTCCTAAAAATGGCATTGCAATGAATTAAAATCCTACACGTTAAAAACAAAAGACATATGAAAAAAAAATTTCGATTCTTTTTAAAGAAACCTTTATAGCTCCAAAAAATATACGTGCTATTCTCATACAAATAAACGAAGATAAATTAAAGAGGCCGCTTAATCATATGCTACATTTACAATGCATTTCAATCATTATTTTTTACAGGATGATCCCAAACATTATTTTTTTTTGTTCAACTTGTTGCTTGTCCCCTATTTGCCTTCGGGACAAAACATTCGCTGAAATATATAAGGGGTAACATGCTCTTTACACCCTGAAGTTTCAGGATAATTCGTCAAGTATTTTCTTAGATATTCGACAAAACGTCTAAAATCAAAGGTGTTCATATCATTTTGTTCAACCCCTGTATAATGAAATGGAATTTAAAATGTAGTTATTTCATAACCGAATATTCTTCTAAAATTATCAATTCAAATATAGTTACACTAGTAAATAACTATTTAAAATGACTAACTTATTAATTTGCCACCTACCCCCATATATATTTCCACTGGGTTCTAACTCAGTTGTGCACAGATAGTGCTTTTTCTTTTGAGAAGCTAAACATTTAGATCTCATTACAGTAAAACCTCGTTACAACGTACTTCAAGGGACCTGGAAATTTGTACGTTATTCTGAGGTGTACGTTATACTGAAACTGGGGGGGGGGGCTTGTGAAAAATGTATATATTCTTAGAAAAACATAAGAATACATGAATGCATTTTATTTTATTCAATACAAATACACTATAGGATATACAATATGTAGTGAAATGTTGGAATGAAAAATTCCCTGACTTTTCCCGGTTACATTTCCTACCTATCCCGATCGCTAGTCACCCTGTTACATGCACGTAAATTAAACAAACATAAATTAAAATAAACAATGAAGATGGGCAATCGTATTGAAGATGGGCAATCGTCCGTCAAGTGAAGGTCTCTAATCTAATTGCAGCACAAATTGGATCCCGACTGAGTAGCATGCGACAATCGACAATCGAACATGTTAGATTGAGTAGCAAGCAGAGATTTCCGGGTTACTGACCAACCAATGAAATGTGAACTCGGCTTAATTAGCCCATTGGCTCAGTTGCAACTTTCTCATGGGCTGCATTGACCAATCAGTGCAAGACATGTGAACGATGTACGTTGTACTGAAGGGATAATTTAACCAAGGGGATGTAAAATTTGTACGTTATTCTGAAATGTACGTTAAAGTAAGGTACGTTATTCTGAAACTTTTTAGCATTAAAATACCTACGTTTGGGACGGGGATTTGAAATTTGTACGTTATTCTGAAATGTACGTTAAAGTGGGGTACGTTGTAACGGGGTTTTACTGTATAATATTTTCTTGATACTTAAAACATGAACACATGTATTAGAAAATATTTTCAAAATAAAATATTGTAGGAATTGTGCAGAGTTTAAAGGATTAAGACGACAGTTTTAAAATCGACACGCTTCCACTGCGCATTTTATTAACATACTCAACCTTTCGTTCACTATATTCTAAGATTTTGAATTTTAAAGTTTCAATTTCGGGTAGTGAATCCCGTGACTCCATAGCGCAGTGAAAGCGTGTCGATTTTAAGACTGTCGTCTTAATCCTTTAAACTCTGCACAATTCCTATAGGTTCTGGGCCCAGCACGCTTTTGTCTGAAGGGCTCTTTGGTTCTTTGTCTTTACTCGTAGAACGATCCATTTGCTCAATCTCTACGAGATCGGAGTTTACTCTTTGCATACTGAGGTCTGTATACAAAACGCTCATGTCTGAAGGTCGCTTTAATCCTCCGTCTTCATTTGAAGAACGAACCAGTTGCTTGCTCTTTGAGGCCTCAAACTTTACTCTTTGCATACTGGGGTCTACGTACAATGCGCTCAAGTCTGAAGGTCTCGTTAATCCTTGTAGTTGCCTTGGGGGAAACTCAATTAATCCAGTGCTCGAGAGATCAGAATTTGCTCTTTGAATACTTGACAGGAGATACAAAGCACTCATGTCAGATTCACTCAATATTTCATCCACGCTCGAGGATACGCCCACTTGTTCAATATTCGCGAGGTCGGAATTCATTCTTTCCACACTGGCCATCATGTACAAGGAAGGTCTTTCCACTAGCAACGAATAAGGCGAGGTTTCAGACATATGGCTTTCTGTCTTCTGCATTTTGATGTGCGAGCTTTCTCGTTCGTCAACCTCTAAGCTGTCTGCTACATCTACGGTTTCATTGCTAAGGTCGGAGTTTTTAATTGTAACAATCCCCAACAAATATAAAAAAAACATATCCAGCCAATTTCTGTCTCAAAAATATCTCCAGCATTCATATGTTTGATTGCTCGGTCGAAACACCTGAATTTATTACCATCATTCTGAAAATTTTCATATATTTTTCGAAATATTACGTCCGGTAGCAAATTCATGTTGTGTTCGGAAGTGTATTGTAAATCAATACTTACATGATGCTGGCAAACGGTAAACTCAATTTTGCTGGAATCAACCTCCACGCGATTACAGTTAACCTGCTGATTTTGGCGATAAAATTTATATAAAACGTTTTCGAGAATATTTCTCATCATCAGTAGGATAAAACATTTTTGAATGATGAAAACAGTTTTATCCCAAATGTTTGGATCACCCTCTTCAAAATTTCATCTGTATTTCAAAACCAACACTTCCTTCAAGATTATCGTTTTCTACTATCTTCACAAGACTTCATCTACATCCTCAATAGACTAAGTTTATTTCTACTATCAACAACATCTTCAGTAGACTACATCGTTTAAGTTTTCTCCCATCTCACAAGTTTCTTCATCGTTTTTCGAGATTGGTGACTTTATTTTCTTGTTTTTATTAAATTTTAATTTTACGATTTTCCCCATTAAAAGGAGACTACCTACATTTAAATTTAAAATTAATCATTTAAACTCCTTAGATCAATAATATTTATAATTTTAAACTTAATCCAGCGTTGTAATCATGGAGAATCGGCGCGTATTTTAAAGTTGAAGATAAGATTCATTTCCGCCCCATAGAAGTGTAAGAAAGCGATACACTTTCATATTTAATCCAATACTACCCGTTTTATAATAGAGCTTTTTTCGATGAACAAAATGCAATTTTCAATCATTAAAATAATTTTTCTTATCAATAAAATATAGTTTCGTTCAAAAAAACGTAGTTTCATATTGAAAATTTTCCATTCATATCAATAAAATAATAGTTCACATCAAAAAATAATTTTTTACATCAATAAAATGTATTTTCACTTCATAAAAATTCATTTCAATAAAACGTAATTTTATTTCAAGAAAATGTAACCTAACCTGTACTTCTTATTCAGCAGATTCTTTTTGAAAATTTACAGCAACAGTAAAAAAAAATTCAAATTATTCATATTTTGAATTATAATGAAACTATATATAATTTTATTTCTAAAATGGACAAATAGATAATAGACTATTATAACAGTAAGTTTTTAATACAATTGCCACTAGATAGCGCCAAATTATCATACGCGCTACGATGATCATATTTTCTGGAAACGAATTTACATTTTTATGACGTGAAAATTCGTTTTATTAATGTGAAAAATTATACTATTGATGTGAAGTATTATTTTACTGCTGTGAATGTTTATATTTCTGTATGAACCTACGTTTTTTTAAACGAAACTATATTTTATTGATATGAAAAAATATTTTAATGATCGAAATAATTAAATAATAATTTATGAAAATTATTTTATTCATCGGAAAAAGCTGTAAAATAATAGTTCATGTAGTGGTTATTTTTGGAATAATTACTACGGTTGATCTGACTCCATATCTTTTAATAACATTAAATAAAAAAACTAAAGAACTACTCGTACACTACAATTAATACTGATTAATGGGTAATAATAAGTTAAGACAGTAATGAATGCATAATATAGGTAGAGATCCACGACTGTCCGTTTGGTTGATGATTGCAGAAGCGATGTTTGTCCGTCAGCTGTCGAAAGCGAAGTCTGTGTGTCCAGTCGAACCTGAAAGCGAGAGTTCCGATCTGGTGCAATCCCGCAGTTACGGGATTGCGATTGGTGGCGCCATCTCGTGTCGATCATTAGACATTCGACGGGGCGCCATATTCACAGCAATAGAATAATTTTTCACATTAATAAAACGTAGTTTCACGTCATAATTCGTTTCATTAAAACGTAAGATCGTAGTACGCTGATTATCAATTGAAACTTATCTACAGTAAGTCTGACTCAACATCGACAAAATTTTTTTCTGAATTTGTTATAAAATACTGTAAAATATAAACAATGTAACTAAAGAAACAGTTGAATTATTGCTGTAGAAGTTGTAGTGTACTTCATCCATACCAGAGACATTTGAAAAGGAGACCTGGCAATATTCAAAAATGTGTAATACTTTTTCAGATACGGATAAAAACTCTATTACCACGGAATAACTAATACTGTATTAGTTATTCCGTGCTATTACTTTATCCGTGCTTTCGGATTCGAAGATGTGCTGCGTTAGTTTTGGTTTGACTGTTTTGGTTTCGCTTTTTCAAGTCACGTGTGTTGCAACCAGAGATCATTAATCTAACGTGATGCGACAAGCAGCAAAATACCCATAGCAAACTTGATATGGCAAAAATACCCTTGGCGCCATCTCGTAAAAAACGCTCAAATGGCAAGAGAGCATTCACAAGTGTAGTCATCTTGTAACTAACCATGGCCGACTAACAATACTTCTTGTATTAATTAAATAGAAATGAACTCTTTTTGTTTTTTTTCTTATTTCTTCAATGTTTGATTTAATTTAAATCATTTTCTGTATGTAAGGGACATGTGGTATTTTAAACATCGAAATATTTAAAACACTGCCTTGTCGCCGTTATCGTCTGCTTTCGGTGCTCTGAAGACGTTTTGATTACGTCAGATATCATCACGACCTACAGGCCATCTGGCAAACCCTCGCAACTAACCTGCGCAGAAGAAAGCTGCGCGAACCATTTCGCGGGTCTACGACAATTGGGTGGATGACACTTAGCGTACACTTTCCCAGGAATGCTGAGCAAAGAGATGCCTCTATAGTTGTTGCAATCTCTCTGATCTCCCGTTTTGAAGATAGGGATCACAATTCCTGTCTGCCATTGCTTAGAGGCCTGTCCAGATATCCAAGCAACCTGACACACTCGAGTCAGCCACAGAATACCATCTTGATTTAAGGCCTTTAACATCTCGGACCAGATTTCATCATCACCTGCAGCTTTGCCAGTCTTCAGGGACTTAATTGCCCATCTGACTTCTGCTTCAGTGATACTACCGTGACTACTCTCCGCTCCAAGGTGCACCTCATGTGCCTCAGTTGTTGTTGTCACCGGATTAAGAAGAGACGCAAAGTATTCCTTCCACCTATGCAACACGCTCTCCTCCGTTTTCAGAAGCCTCTCATCTGAACTCTTAATAGTTTGTGATGAAAGAGACTTCTTTCCACGGAGGCGGCGCATGGTCTGCCAGAATACCTTGTTTGCCGAACCATAGTCTGCCTCCAATTTCTCCCCAAACTTCTCCCAGGCCTTGGCTTTAGCTGCTGATACTGTCTTTGCTGCTGCTTTTCGCGTCTCAGTGTACCACGCTCGACTCGAAGTTGACTTATTTGCAAGCCATAGCAAATAGGCTTCCTTCTTTGCCTTGACAGCTTCTTGGACTTCACCGTTCCACCATGCAGTCCTTTTCTCACCGCCCTGCGCCACACTCAGCAGCTTACGACCACAGCACAGTGCAGCCGAAGTAATCACAGCAGTTTTAAACAACTGCCACTCCTCTTCAACAGTACCATGATCACTGGGTAGTTCTTTGAAACTTGAAGATATGTTATCTGCAAAGGTCTTCCTCACAGCTCTATCCTCCAATGCCTCCCATTTGATGCGCCAAGTTTGTCTGAACCAAGTATTTCGCCCGTTTCAGAGAACTGCAAAGTGCAGACAACAAGGTGGTGATCAGTTGATAGTTATGCCCCTCTTCTCACGCGAGTATCCAACACTGATCAGAATAAGTCGGCTGAAACGATTACAAAATCAATCGGTGACTTCTGGTCATTGCATCCCTATACCAGGTATACTTATGGACATCCCTGTGCTGGAAGAAGGTGTTTGTTGCAACAGAAATCCAACAAGCACCTCCCATTCGCATTTAAATCGGCGACACCATTCCTCCCAATCACGCCTTTCCACGTTTGGTCATCAGCCCCTACGTGTGCAATGAAGTCGCCCACCAGGATGACAGAATCTTCACTCCCCCTCCTGCTAAGAGCAGCATCGACTTCATCTAGAAAAAATGGGTACTCTGTGACTGCATTCGGAGCATACGCAACGAATAGAGAGAGAGACCGTTTCCTTATCTGAAGCCTCATGAGACACAGTCTTCCACCTAAGGGGGTCCAATCTGCAACATAATCTGCCACCCGGGGACTTCTGAGTATCCCCACTCCCGCCTGGGCAGTCATGTTAGGGTCGACACCACTCTCCTCCTGGGTAAAGGCATGCGCTGCCCCCGACTGTTTCCCCAAGTGCCTCCGAGAGGCCCCACCAGTGCATTCGCTATGGGCTTGGAGAAACGGTCGGGGACAGCGCATGCCTTTACCCAGGAGGAGAGACGGGTTAAGCGACAATGGGATCGGGTGCTCTCAATCGGCACTTGGAACGTATTCTTCATGTCTAAACACTATCAATGAATTTAATTTTATAGTTTAATTCAATAAGTTATCAACAATTCGCGGACATCAAAGCTTTTTCTTTAATATGTTTCGGAGAAACCTTGTCAATTGTGTTGAATTGGGTGAGTCATTAAAATATTAATTTTTGTTGTTAACAAAAAATTTATTTCCAGAGGCGGAAATTTTTTTAATAAATAAAAATGAAACAAAGGGATATTACATAAGCCTATAAATAAACTGCATTCGTATTTTTATTTATATATTTATATTCCAGTTTCGTGGCCAAAAAAAAATATTTCTATTTGAAAAATAACCAATCTTGAGTACACGAATCACGTGAAGTGCTTCACCTTTGTCCTAAGGGATTCCAAGAATTATCAGTTAGAGCCAAATGATTAGAATTACATATTGAAAGAATTATCGATATTTCATTGAATTTTTTTTTTTTTTTTGTAATTCACTACGATCAAAGTGTAAATTTTATTATCCGTTCGAAGGTCGAAAAAAGGCTTTGTTTCATACTCATATGACCAGTTGATATACAGGGTGTTTCATAATTGGTATCTTGGCTTTAGGTCCAAATAACGACTCAAGGGGAACAGATTGGGGGAAAATGAATATTGGTTATTTGGTTTTAATGTCCCCTAATTCAGAATAAAAACATTTCGCGTCCCTGGGGGTGAAGGGGGAAATTTTGAAAATTTTAATTTTGTAGGGGTAAGGGTTAGACCCCATGTGTTATTTAGAAAGTTGTAGAGCATCATGTAAAATGTGGGTTTAGCAAAAAACCGGTGAAAAAATCTCATCCCCTGCCCTTTATCGAGTGGGTAAAGTGAAAGGTATGGCTAGCTAATGTAGACAAAAACAAAAAAACTCATTATAAACTTATTAGAACTTTATTACTTATTAGAAAACAGTACATTTGAAAATGTATTAGAAAACAGTATTATTAGCTTTTCAGGGTAACGACTCATTCATTCTCATTAATTTTCCAATTGTAGACCCTACTGTTTTCTAATAAGTATGGTTTTTGTCCACATCGGCTAGCCATACCTTTCACTTTACCCACTCGATATAAAGGGGGCAGGGCATGAGATTTTTTCACCGGATTTTTTGCTAAACCCACATTTTACATGATGCTTTACAACTTTCTAAATAACACATGGGGTCTAACCCCTACCCCGACAAAATTAAAATTTTCAAAATTTACCCCTTCACCCCCAGGGACGAGAAATGTTTTTATTCGGAATTAGTGGACATCAAAACCAAATAATCAATATTCATTTTCCCCCACCTGTTCCCCTTGAGCCGTTATTTGGACCTAAAGACGGGACACCAATTATGAAACACTCTGTAAACTAACCTTTCCCTGAGTTATGTTTATCTAATCAATTTTTTTTTCCTTGTACTTGGAAATCTCGTCGATTTTTTTTTATTTATGTATTTGTTTGTTTTTTTTTCATTAATAGCGATGAGATTAGCACGCTCCCGAAAGTGCTTCACTTAAAAGCCAAACTTTCTCTTCTTGTGTAATATTTTTCCTCAACTAACTCGTTATTTATTAGGAAAATTCCTTTTCCTTCTCTTTCCTAAGCAAACTTAAAATTAAAGGATTTGCCGAACAAAGGTGTAGTGTGTCATCTTTGACGGGTGATTTTCAATGGCTAGTAAACCTTTGAACTCTGAACCCCCCCCCCTTCCCTTTTCGTTATTATTATTATTATTCCTGGAAACACTTCTCTGAAAAACATTGCTCAAAAGCTTTTGCAATGAGATCTGCAATCGAAATTGTTCGAATGGAATTAAACGTGATACAGTACGGAGCATCCGTAATTCTTTTTTTTCTTCTCTTTTTTTTTTTTTTTTTTTTTTTGAATAAGGGAAAGCATAGACCTTTGACTGATGAAATCGCTTTTTGAAATCTGAAAATGAGAAAGAAAGTAGATGTTATAAATTCAAATTTAAGAATTCTCATCCATTAACCGTACCAAAAGTAGGTATAAATGAAGTACGTAAATTATTGAAATGAAACGAATATGTTATAGAGAAGATGACATCTTGCACTAGATGTCAATTTAATATGTTCATCAATAATTTAATATGCTCTTTTCCTTTCAAGATCTTCGATAAGAATTACAAATGATTTCAAGGTTAGCTAAGTTATTCTCTTGCAGAATACGACGCACATATTGAGCAAGTTTACAAAATCGTCTTATGTACAAATTTGCAAAAAAAAAAACAAAAAAAAAAACTGGATAAGTTTTCAAAATGAAAACGCTGGATTGCATAATTCTATGTAGGATGCATTTGTGTCATGTGCCAAAGCAGTGGAAGATAAAAGCTACATGTACACAAGTAATGAGGGGAAATAAAAATAAACTTTAATTCACACTTAGAATTAAAAGTACTAAAGAGAGGGTCCCGGCCGCACTCTTTGAAAATACATATTTAAGCTTGGATAGTTAAAGTAATGTACAAGGAATTCAATTGTCATTCATACATAAAACATATAAAAACTTCTATACAAATATAGTGTAACAATATAGGTGTACATAGTACCCAGTTCTCGTTTAGCCGAAGCAAGCGTTAACATAATATAACATAGTCCGGGAATGGCTTCCACTGAAGTTTAAAGTTCCATCCCATAATGCCCAATAGCATTAGTAATAAAAAGTCCGGATTAGGAGCAATGGGCCGTATATCGACATGACTGCTCGATACGCATAACTGCGGTATAAGTCCATGTAGATAATAGCAATGGCACCTAAATGTCTTTTTAGGACTAATACGATACTTCCATTTAATAATGCGCAATAGCATTAACATTAAACGTCCATATTAGGAGCAACGGGCCTTGTAGACAACAACTGCCCAATACGCAATTACTGCGGAAAGAATGAATGTGGATAATAATAATTGTGCCCCACTGTCTTCTTAAGAATAAATAGAATACTTGGATCCTAATCCAATACGCAATATGATAGAGCAAACTCCTGGGTGCAATAACCCTCCTTAATAGAATAACGTAATAAGAAGTCACTTACTGCGCCTTTTTGATGCTTGATATATCCATGATAGAAACGTCCATCCTGAGAGAGATAAATATAAATATAAATGCCATAGCACCTTCACAACTGAGGAGAGGTACATGGAGAAATAGCTTGGACGAGCATGCTCCCAATTCAACAATCTCAGAGCCGCTAATAATGAAATCCAGCTGATTATTCTTTCTGCAAACTCACGATCCCGCCGAGGTCTTCCGCCAGGTAAGCTTTCAGTGTCCATGGGAATACACATAATGGATACCAGCACTGCCATTTGCGTTGAGGAAACTCCCTTCCTTGAGTTTAATTTTCTCGCTGGAGAGGTCTAACACACATAAAAGTGAATCACTCACGTATCCCGGTATTGGCGACTCTAATGCTTGCCGTTCGTAACCACCGTTCGTTTTCGAATCGAAAACCCTCCGGCAACAGTCTTTAATAAACCAGTCTATGCATGCCTTTTCTTCTCTCAGCAAATTTGCTACTGCGGAAAATATAGGTGTTCTAGACTAATCTGAGTGTGTTGATTCCAAATCTGATTCCAAATTTCTCTGTCACGTTAGGATCTCGAGTTATACTGTAGAAACTACCAATGTTTAAATTGGACATTATGAGACTGTTTTACACAACTGAAACTTAAGCAATATTGTTTTACTTAAGCATTTACATGGTCGGGACACATTAATATGACCACCTGCTAGTATCCGGAATATCCACCTTTGGCGGCAAGTACAGCAGCTAGTCGACGTAGCAGAGAGTCAGTAAGTCCTCGGAAGGTGGTTGCAGGTATCTGGGATCATTCGGCGATCAGTGCATCCCGTAATTCCATCACCGTGCGTGGTGGAGGGTCCAGCTTACGGACATGGCGATCGAGATGGTCCCACAAATGTTCAATGGGTTTGAGGTCCGGGGAGTTTGTGGTCATGGGAGTAGCTTGAATTCATCCTCATGTTCCTTGAACCAGTCGCAGACAATTTTGGCAGTATGGCAGGGAGCATTATCCTGTTGAAAGGTGCCATCACCCTGAGGAAACACTGTCAACATGCAGGGGTGTGCCTGGTCTGCGACGATCGTCAGGTAACAACAGCATTCAGTGTACCCTCCAACGGTATCAGTGGACTCAGACCGTACCAGGAAAACATCCCCCAAACAGTCACACCTCCCCCACCAGCCTGTCGTCTGCCAACGACGGTGTCGGGATGCCTGTTCTCAGATGCTTCCCGGCGCATTCTCCATCGTCCGTCCACTCTGTTCACCAGAAACCGCGACTCGTCAGAGAAAGCAACCCTTTGCCACTCGGCTGAGGTCCAATGGCGATAGTCCATTGCGAATTGGAGGCGTTTTCGGCGATGCACAGGCGTCAACATGGGTGCCGTTACCATACGCCTGCTCCGGAGCCCCAACCTCAAGAGGGATCGTTGCACTGTCTTGGTGCTGATACCTCTAGTGGCTCCACTGTTCATTTGTTGTGTCAGTTGCTCAACAGTAGCACGCCGATTGGTCTTGGCCAGGCGTCGTAACCGACGCTCGCCTTTAGGATCGATGGCCCGTGGGGCCCCACAGTTACCTCTTCGGTCGCTCGAAACCGTCTGGTTCGTCCATTTGCGGTACACCTTCACAACGGCAGCCCTAGAGCAGTTCACAAAGCTGGCCGTTTCTGAAATACTGCCCCCCCCCCTTAGCCCGATAGCCAATGATCATCCCCTTTTGGAGGTCCGACAGGTCACTTGCTCTGCCATGACGGCGACAAATGCTGTGTTAACGGATGCTACAACACGTCTGCTGTTGTCAGTTTTTAATGATATGCAATCATTTTTCATCTGCATACCATGGGACGTTCCAACATGTTCGAGGAGAGGTGGTCATATTAATGTGTCCCGACCCTGTAAAATGATGTTAAACATAGCTTAGATTTCATAAAAATATGTCCATACAGTAGATGAAGATAAAGATGAAGATAAAGTAGATGTTTTAAAGATTTGATCTGGCGCTTGTGCGTAATATTAGTTTTCCTATTCAGAAACCAACAAAAGTCACGCATCATATTTGGATCGAAACGGCCTTGTATAGATTTTTCTCCATTAAATTAATTTCTTGCTGAAATCTTTCACCATGTTCGTCGCTAACAGCCCCTATGTCCAGCGGGAAGAAAAGAGGACTGAGGAGAAAATGCATTTTTAGCGGCAATCTACTGTCCATTTGCCTGTAAGCTGTAAGCATGTTACTGCCTACTGAGGAGATCTGTAATTTCCAAAAAAGTTCTTTATCACTAAGATAAAAGCATCCTACAAAATTAGTCTAGAACACCTACATTTGTCAAAGTAGCTGAGAAAAAGTATTTTTTTGTTGTTGTTGTTGACCAGTAATTGATGGGCCAATCAAATTCGCAATAACGATGTCATAGTTTCGTGTTGATGATTCGACGATTCCTATTTCTCGTGCATGATTGCAGGCTCAAGGGGCACATTTTGAGCACATTTTTTTCAAATAGTATACTCTCTTATGCATTTAAATTAAACGCTAATTATAAGTTCAAAACGTGGATTTTATTTTCCTATTTGCTACTACACAGATAAAACGTTGATCTTTGAAATTCTTATCTAATTAGAACACGATGTATGATAATGTGGCATTTTTTGCTCAACCTGACTTTCACAATAAGCTGTCAACCTTGTTACACTTATTGTGAATTATCCAGAAATGATTATTATACAAGTATATATGATGCTTGAAGCTTTGTGTAGTGAGCTCCAATATCTAAGATGGATCATCTAATAAATGCGCAGAAACATCTACTAAATCTCCCCTGGACATCCAGATACCCAATTAGTCTATCAGTAAATCTCTAGTGGATGTTCTTGGATATCTTTTGGCATATAAAATTTTGGACCTTATGATAACATTATTTCGACACCCATTGGATGTGTCGTATGGGAAAAAATTGCTTAAATAATAAAAGTATATAAATTGTCTAAAAATCTTATGTGGTTAATGCAGATGATTAACTTAGGAATAAAATAAAACTCTTTTTCCACAACGAAACAGGAATTGAAAAAACATCAAAAGAAAAAGACAGAAAATAAAATGAAAAAATACAACCGGAGTCTGTAAGCGCTGTTCGAAAGCTTTGCTTTCATCATTCAGCAGCCTCGAGAGAACTTGAGAGAACTGACTTGGAATCGACAATCGAACAGCGCAGTGAAAAAACAAAACGAGTGGTCCGGAAGCAATGCTTTCACTACCATACTCGTCCAAGTAGTATCCAAGGGAAGTACGCTGAAATAGGAAATAAACCAGATGAACCTTGTTAAGTCATCCAGAGGATAAAGAGGAGTCCTTTCCTATTAGGACAGTGAAGCAGATTGTTGATTGACGAGGGGCACGAAGGAGCTAGGAGATCCAGTAGTCTGGAAAAATAGCCTTTTGGATGTCTTCGAACTTGACGTCCAGGAGATGACGAGGCCTGCGATGCCTGAGTAAACTTCGAAAAGTGAGCGGGTGATCCAGAATATCTGCAACCAGAGGATTTGGGTGGTCCTTGATCTTCGGAAGAAGCTTCTTCAACGACTCCTGTACGTAGTTTCCAATAGGAGGTATATCAAAATCTTCAGCAATGGAAGTATTTGTTGCAACTCTCCTGTCCAGTTGGGCGATGGTCCTCAGGGTAATGTTTTGGAACGTTTGCAGGTTCTTCCATCTCGACTTGCATATTGTGGCCCAGGCAGGCATACCATATAACAGAATGGTCCGGATTACCATTTTATATAGCAAAAGTTTGCTATCTATTCCAAGAGCACTGTTTCGCCCCAGGAGGGCGACCAGGCTGAATTTTGCCTTCTTAGCCTTATTGATAGCATAGGAGACGTGGTCACCCCAATTTAGCTTGGCATCTATCACCACTCCGAGGTATTTGTAATTCTTCACCCATTCGAGCTCTCTACCCGAAAGAAGGAGAGGCTTCGGGGGTTTCCGAAGTTTCTTGGTGATAAACACAGCTTTGCACTTGTCGACGTTTAGTTTGAGTCTCCACTTAGCAAACCATTTCTCGCACTGATGTAAGGCATTTTGTAACCGAGATGTGACGTGAGCGGGATTGCGGTCGGTAGTCATGATGGCCGCGTCGTCAGCAAACAGATATAGCTCACACTTAGTAAAGATTGGGAAGTCGTGGATGAAGAAATTGAACAATGCAGGTCCCAGGACAGAGCCTTGGGGAACACCAGCATTGACGTCACAAGTGTTTGACATTGAGTAGCCAACCTTAACACGAAATTTCCTGTTCGTCAGAAAGGAACTAATCAAAGCAATCAGATCGTCAGGGAAACCACAAGTAATCATCTTGAATATGAGTCCGTTATGCCAAACTTGATCAAAAGCTTTTCGGACATCCAAGAAGACAAGACCACCGCACTTTGCACAATTTAGAGGAGTGTTTAGATCTGCAACAAGCCTCCAGATCTGAAGTTGGCAGGAGTGTCCAGGTCGAAAACCAAATTGCTCCTCACGAACAAGATTTTTGGCCACACAGAAAGCATTAAATCTCCTTAGGATGACGCGTTCGAAGAGTTTGGACAACATAGGTAGTAAACTTATGGGTCTGTAACTGGCAGCAAGAGCAGGGTTAAGACCTGGCTTTTGTATGGTAACGATGACGGATTCTTTCCACTGGTCGGGGAAGTAACCAAGTTTCCAGCAGTCATTTATGGCTTTGGTAATAGTTGAGACAATATTAGAAGGCAAGTTCTTCAGAGCACTATTGGTGATGGAATCAATACCTGCTGCTTTTTTGATTTTAAGTCGCTTTATGATATCGGAGATTTCATGAATACTAATGACATCCTCAGGGGTAGGAACACGATGGATGCACTGGTAAGCGATACAGCCATTGATCACAAGCTGAGTGTTTGAGAGACTGTCCAGGTTGGTCCCAGTAGGGGTGGTAAATTGGATCTTCAGGGAATCCGCAATCAGTTGAGCCTTTTCCCCGTCACTGGTGACGAAGTTGCCATTATCTGCAAGCAGCGGCGGCAATTGGATGGGCCTGTTACCCTTCAAGGCCCTTACAGTACCCCAGAGTGAGTTGTCCTGAACAGACAAAGATTTCAGTTTTTCGCTCCACCTTTGTGCTCGTAGAAGTTTAACCTCTTCCTGGACCTTGCGAGAAAGCCTGTTGTACTTCTTCTTGAAAAAGAGTAGTCGCTTGCGCTGCCATAGTCTTCTATAGGAATTCCTTTCAAGAATGAGTCGTCTGATGTAAAGAGGGAGGTCGAGGTGCTCGGGGCGCTTCCTATCAGTAGTTGAGGTACTTGAAGTAGTAGCATCATTTATAGCACGAGTGATTGCACTGATATTTTCGTTGATGTCCCCGTTATCAATAACTTCCCTGTATGGAATGCTATTTTCTCGAAGAATATCCTTAAAGAGCTTCCAGTCTTGCTTGGAGCGCAGCCCTAGCTTCACATCGATGTTTAGGCCCTCGAAGATAAGCATGACCGGTCGATGGTCAGAGGTTAAATCGTCTACTGTAAAAATATTATTACTGACTTGGAATAGAACATGCTGAGTATTTATAACAGACAGAAGCCAATCAAGACAAAAAGATCCAACTGCAATTTATTGATTGGGTAAGTGCGTCGCCCATTTGATCAATGGTGATTCGCTGATAGGGCCCCTATCTAAGTGTCTGAATTTGCATGGTATCTTCCACTACGACAGGTGTCCACTTTCAATTGAGCAGTCAGTGTATTTAAGAAGTTGGATGAATCTAGTCATAAGACCTCATTTGTAGAAAAGAAAAAAAGGACGTAACTGACTTCGAAAATGTACTCAGTTTAGGTATTTGCCTAGCTGGGATCACGATGGAAACAACGAAGCAATTGATTGGATTCTCGAAAGATGGAAAAGTCAGCCACAGTCTTTGTCTAAATAGGGTAATTGTGGCTCAGAGACAATCAATCATGAGCGAAACCACCGTCGTTTATAACGACTTGAAAGGAGAAACAGGACATCCATGGGGTAACAATTGAATCATGCACTGGGAATTGAAGCGGTTCCAAATAGGCAGTTGCATGTCTATACGAAAACCCGTAATTTTTGCAAGGAATAGGAAAGTTCGTCTACAGGACCATCTGGCACATGTCATTGGACATTGGGAAAAGGTTATGCATCTGACGAATCAGGATACACATTGTACAAGGCAGAAGTCCCATGAAGCAGTGTCCAGTATACCTTATGATTTCTGCGAGGCCAACGAGATGGATTGTTGCCCGGACCCCGATGATCATGTGACTTTTGAGTGCCCTGGCCTGTCTCTCGTGGGCCTCGGATTTCTGGTAGTGATGTCATGGTATGACGGTTTTTCATTTGGTATGGAACTGGTTCCCAAATTCATAGAAAGTCAGGTGCGTTCCATGGACTATCTGAACACGGTTGCCGACAAAGTCTATCCAGCAATGCTGAATTTTTCTCCTGCATGTAACAACTATCCTATTGTCCATCACGCACGACTGATTCAACAGTGGTTTTTAGCGAGAACGAAGACGACTTCTGTGATATACCCTGGCTGCTCCAGATCTCAACCCCACAGAGAATGTTTGGGATATGTGGAACAATAGCAAGTTCCTCTTCCACCAAATCTTCGAAAACTAAGAGAATATCTGGGGAACAACTAGCTTTCCATTACCTTACAAGTGCTTTAACACATTGCCTCTATGCCAACCCTAATACAGGCAATTCGGACCAAAAGGAATCCAATAAAATATTCAACAGATTTTCTAATTCACTGACTGTTGTGTGCACAAAATGTGATAAAACGTTTTGTGGAGAATGGATCACACATGAATATAATGAGAAGGGGCAGAAAAAGAGCGAGTGCAGCAATTAATAAAAAAAACTGACTAAAGAAAACTTCTTTCGAGCACGTTTGCTTTCTAAAGAAATTGTACGACCCATCAGTGCTACGACCACTAGTTGATTTTTAAAAGGCTGTAATGCCAGAAGGGAGCTTGTTTCTATGAAAATAAAATGCAAAGTCCCTGACCATGTCTCTTGTTATAGTGTTCCCTATCTTAGAAAGGTAGATAGAAGGGATTGCAACAACTTAGAAGCATCTCTTTGCTCAGCATTCTTGGGCAAGTCTCTGCTAAGTGTCTGGAGAGCAGAAGCCAGGAAATAATGGACTCCAAACTGTCGAGGAAGCAGTGCGGTTTCCAATTTGGGCGAAGCACAATGGATCACATCTTCATTCCAAGACAAATCTTCGAGAAATAATGGGGGAGTATGCAAAAGATGTCTACGCTTGCTTCGTAGACCTCAAAAAAGCATATGACATAATTCCTCAGAAGAAGCTCTGGAGAGTATTACAAGAAAACAGAATAGCTGAGCATGTACTGATTGGTGTACAAAATCTCTTGTGATGCGTCCAGATAAATGGCATTAAGGCTGTTCACCATGGATGTTGGACTCAGCCAAGGGTGTGTACTGTGGCCCCCTTTTGTTCATTATCTTTATGGACTCGATAAATAGGGTAAATCCAGGCGATAAACTGTTAGTGTGGTTTTCTGCTTGATGGAGGTTGCTCTCTGGCGACGACCTTGGCCTCCTTGGATCTTCTTGTACAAACATTTAACATGCACTAGATCGATTTGTAGCCAAATGTGAAGAGGCTGTGATGAAAATTCGTATGGCTAAGACCAAGGTTCTGGTACTTTCAAGATAGTCTGCTTAATGAGTTCTCCAAGCTAGGGGAGCCCTATTGAGACAGGTGGAGAAGCTCAACTATCTTGGGACTGCAAGTGCTGGGTGGTAAGACAGAGAATTGGATGCTTTGATCGGTGAAGCAAGCTGTGTCATATGTGAACTGTAGCAATCAGTGGTAACAAGACACGAGTAGGAAACAAAACCACCAAAGGTCTCCGTTTTCAAATCCATCTGTCCCCATTCTCACCTATAGTCATGAGTCTTGGGTAAAATGTGAATAAAGGTCCTAGCAGCCAAAATGAGATTCCTGAAAAGTGTAGCAGGCGTTATCCTATTAGAAAGAGTGGACAGCACCTTGATAATGGAGTCTTTGGGTGTTGAGCCCTACTTCTCCACATTGAAGGTTGTTGGTTGCATTCCTTAGGCAGCTGTTATATGCCAAGCCTGTGGGTAAGAGACCAAAGAGTTGACCTAGAACAAGATGGCAAAACTACATGGACAACCTGGGTTTGAACTGCTTGGGTATTACCATTAAGGACATGCGTCTGATGGAGTATGGCCTAATGGCAGAAGATTGACCTTGATGGATAGTAAGCAACACCCTTCAAAAATCCTGGGTCTTCTTTAAGTGAGGCTTTTTTATATTAGGACCAATATGGTTTTAAGTTATCCCCTTCTCCACCTCTCATTTTCCACTTTCACAAAGCAAAAATTCTAATATGAGACTTATATTTTAAAATGGTAAAAGTCTATGATTAATTAGGCATTTTTTAAATCATCAGTACATTAATATCGCCTTGAATATCAATTGCTTAAAGGAAAGTGCTTATTAGGAACTTTAGCAAAAAAACTACTTATAGGAATGTACACTAGGTCTGTACGTTTATGCGGCTAGCTGGCTATCTTTCTGCCATTTGCACGATGTCTGTACGTTGGGTTAACATTTTCAAGTTTTGTTTTCGACAATGTCATCATCAAGGTCAGAGCTCGTGTGTATCAACTTTTCAGGCTTTTTCGTGTGATATAACAATGAGACTTTTTCATGAATATCAAGATATTGCATGTGATATAACATTGAGGAGTATGGAATCAACAATAGAGAATGCAACGATCATAATACATTAATAATTGTATTTCTGCGTCACTGCTGAAAGTTCTTGAAATGTTTGAAAGATTTTATTTATTAATAAAGCCATTAAGAAAGAAGGCATAAATATGATTAATGATAAGGAAAAAATGCAAAGAAGATTGATGTTTTTATTGCTATAAATGAACAAGTACATGTACTGTAAGACAAAAAAAAATATTGAAAAAAGACCAACCAAAAAAAACTCTTTTGTATCACAAATTTGAGTAATAGATGTTTGATCACAACTGCAAATTATTTTAAAACAGAAAATAATTTAGGAATAAGAAAATATTAAAACCCGTTTAACAATTTCATTATTGCTTGAAATAATTATTTACAAACTTGTACAACTCACACTAGAAAGAATAGAAAGGGCTATGCTGAAAACAAGAAAAACAAATATAAAACACATATTGGCAAACTGCACTTAAAAATTAACTGATGGTAATTTTGGTAAAAATAAAAATTTAATGGAATGCGTTAGCCTTATTTATTTTAAAATTTACTTTATAACTTTATCTGGCATGTTTTTAACAATAACTAGATCAAAATATGTTGGATCAGATTTTAAAACAAAATTTAAATGGGCTTAGCATTATCATATGTTATTTCTCTCCACTATTTTTTTCCACCTTTTATATCTCAAAGCACACCTTAAACCTATAGTTAAGCTTCTACAGCACAAAATTTAACCTTTGTGGTACATTTAAATTATGGTGATAAAAAAGTATAAAATTGATATTTACCTAAAACAATATAATAAATAATTAAAATTCTTATACATTTTTTATTTATTTGTCTGTTTATTAAAGTTTTCACAGCACATCTACAATCCTCTCACGGTTGAAAATCGCTTTTCTGTACTAACATAAAATCTACAATTGTTAAAATGAGAAAATTAAAAAAAATCTCAGTGAGCTGCCTCTCGTGCAAAAATATTTGATAAATTCTCAAAATACTGCATTAAAAATTTAATAAACAAAGAAATTTCAAATACTTATAACCACAGAATCTAATGTTACTACTTGTAATTAACAAAGTGTCATAGCATAACAAAATTCCATACTAATAAGAACTTTTAAATATATTTACACACCATCGAATTTAGAATTATAGAGTTTAAAAAAAAAAATAAAAAAAAAATAAAAATTTTTTTTAAATAATTTAAATTATCAAAAATAACACAAAAATTAAAGTAAAAAAAATTAAAATAAAAATGGAAGTCAATTTAGATTCTAAGAGCTAACAGGCATGCTTGCGAAGAAAGAAGCAGAATGTACTCCAAGAACAAATTATTAAAAACTAATATATGTGTGCTTTAATTCTACATTAGAGTATAAATACCTTAGTAGAACAGAGGCTAGACATTTTGTATTCAGTGAACTATCCATCTGCAGAACATATTTGCCACTGTTTTATGGAAATACATTTGGTCGGAAAATGTGAAGAAATATTCCAGATTAATGTCAGTAACCTTTTCTTGAAAATGAGATGCTCTATGAGAAAATGTTAAAAAGAAGCCTACATAGTTTGTAATGGAAAAGGTATTAATACCTTACATCAGTCTAAACAAAACTGTTCTTGCATTGATTTTTCTATGAGGCTGAGTCAAATGAAAACCAGAAAAACAAAAACTGCTCCCATTGCAATCAGACCCAATACACATGCGTGTGGCCTTTCCCACCATCAATTGGCGTTGGTCCCGCATCCCCATGTGAACCTGTGGCGCCATATGGGCATTTCCAATATGGCGGCCCTTCTGTTGGAATGCACAAAGAAGAGCAGCGTGGAGTGGTCTGTTTCCTACACAGTGAAGGCATGAAACCAATAGAAATCTATCAACAGTATGGTGCTGCGTGTGTCTTGCAGACTCCGGTGTACGAATGGTGTAAGAAATTCAGCAGCGGCACAACAAGTTTGGCGGACAAAAAAGCTGAAAAACTTCTGCAGCCAGCCATCTGCAGGAAAGGCGATTCTGACCTTGTTCTGGGACCACAAGGGTCCCATAGTGGAACATTACATGGATAAGGGCAAGACTGTAACCAGTGCCACCTATAGTAAATTGATTGTGACATTCTGAAACCTGCTATACGCATCAAGTGCGACCAACAGATATTCTTATCCAGCATGACAACGTGCGACCTCATATGGCTCGTGCAACCGTGGCGACTATCCAGGGCTTGCGTCTGGAGTGCCTTCCCCATCCTCCTTACTCTACCGATCTCGCGCCCTCTGACTTCCACATTTTTAGCTCACTAAAGGACTCCTTAGGTGTCTGCATGAGTGAAACAGGCAGTGCATGAGTGGCTGCCTATTTTCCCCCGAGGTATCCATGCCCTCCCGACTCGGTGGCGGAAATGCATCGAAAAGCAGGAGGGCTATGTTGAAAAATAATGTACTTGTTCCAACACTGTCTGTAATAAAGGAGCTGTAAAAAAATATTTCCGGTTTTCATTTGACTGATACTCGTACTTTAAGTTCTTCCAATTCTGGAAGATTACATTGAATTCTGGATTTCTAGAAGGGTCCAACTTTCTATCTCAGCATTTTGAATAATATATTTCCTATCAAATAGTACAAGTATATCAGTAGCATCCACAGAATGAAAATATTGAAAAATAATGAAATTAAAATTTATATAACAAAATTCTTAGAATGAGAGTACAGCTTCCAACAATGCAAGTTTTCTTTGATTTCAAAAAAAAAAAAAAATAGCCGTTTGTGGAGTTTGGGTAACTCTTGGAATCTTAGATTCAATAGGAGACTATAAAAAGACTATAATCTATCTCTAGTTCGCCGATTAGAACACCCTAGGATGCAGCAAAAAGACATTGTATAATAATTTCTAGTAGCGAACTATAATATATATCGCCATTTGGATACCGCCAAAAAAAGAAAACTGTATTTGGATATACTACGAAGAGAGACACTTCCCACAGGAAGGAGAAAAAAATTTCTATTGCCTATGGGTAGAGCTTGAGCACTGTAAGGAAGCTGCATATCGCGATACCTCCCATTGTATTTTTGTACTTATTTTCTATTTACAAAAGTCAATAAAATTTCATAAAATATTTATTTTTTAAACAATTAAAAATTGCACTAAATTCCCTATTATAAAATGATTTAACAAAATCAATGGCTAATAATTACTTTACCAGGTAAATAATTGAATAAATTACTTATATAAATTCTCGGTTTAAATTTGGATTATTTAATCCTAATATTTTTTTAGCTAGCTTATCATTAAATATGCTCCGTGTACTTCTGAAGCAAGTTATTTAATAAAAATTTTGATATTATCTCATAAATTTAGCAAGGAATCATGAAGATTCAATTTTGGAGTTAATCATGGAAGCTGGGAACTGAGGAATTTTTAATATGCTAAAAATACAGAGCTGTGCAGTGCAAAATATAATTTAATTTTACTCAGTCAATTCACAAACAAAAACAAAATCCATAGGATGGAACAAAAACCTCTAACTTGAAAAAAAGATTCCAATAACATTAGAGATATGAAACGCTTGATACATATTTCGAAGTCTATGCCTTCATTCTCAATGACAAGATTGCAATTCCACGCTACCATAGTGGAATTGTGTTTTTTTTTTCTTCTTATATTTTAATAAAATTCAAAATTTTAGGAATTAACAAATGGAAATGAGCCCCGTTTATATTATTAAAAACATTTTTTATTCTTAAAATATGATTGGGAAATTTTTATAAACAAACTTTAATTATTTTCACAGTAAACTCAAATACTTTAATGCTAACAAAATAGAGAACTACAGAGGATGCAAAAGAAATTATAGCCTGCTTTCTCATATACGTATTCAACGCTGCATTACATTAATAAGTTCTTTGAGAAAGGACGGTGAAATTCATTTAAAACATGCTCATTCTTTGATTGCACAAATCATTGAAACATTTTTAAATGAATGATTGTTATATGCTCTCTGGTCCCTTGACGTGCTGAAGTATATACAATTAACATTAAAAAAAGAATGGCAAAAAAGGACAAAACAGGCAATCTCAGAGTTGCATAATTCATTTTATATTTAAATTTAAAAAAAAACAAACAACTCTTCCTTCTCAATAAATAAGACCTTATTCAGATGCATGCATTTAATCACAATAACACTGCATGCACATGCAGCTAGATGCAAACACAACTGGGCACCAGTACTTTACAATACTGTTTCTTTCAACTTTTTATTTTTTTAAATTTAAATATAAGTTGTTGTTGCTCCCCCCCCCCCCCCCCACCCACCCATTACCTCCTTTTTAATTTCATTTAACAGCATGATCATTCTTAAAATAAAAATTGCTTTCACACACTTTCACAGCAATTATGGCCTCTACACTGAATATACGCCATATTTTTTAAGCAGTCCTGCATTTGTATAATCAATTCTAATAAAATTCCCATTTAGGCAGCGTTTTAGAAAATAAAAGGTTCTACATCATTTGTTAATATAGAACAGGTAGTATATGAAATGAAACAAATCAATAAATATTAAGGATCATATACAAGAAGTTTATTATGAGCCATGTTTAATACTGTAACCACTACTGTGTAGTGTAATCAATTATTGCATTAGGAACTTTTGTTCCCAAATACATAATTTTATTTGAAAAATTTCTAATCTAAAAAATCTTTCTGACAGTTCATAAAACATTTCAAAAAATACATGAAAATAATTCACAAGCAGGTTAAGTGAAGCAAGAAAATTTTATAAAAAATATGCTTTATTTAATAAACAGTGAAACCTGGAAATGTGACCACCTGGCTGAACTGAACATTTTTTGATGAACAGAATATATGCTATAGATAACAATGTTAATAATCTTCTCTATTGTGACCACCTATTTTTGATTGCCTGGTTTTATGAAACTATCTATCTAAAGTGACCAAGTCTAGGATGGTACAAGTGATTAATTGTACCAATAGCATGATGATTCATGGAATGAATTGGCTTTCCTGCTTATCCCTACAATTTTTTCAAACATGACAGTGAAATTTCTACCAGCAAACACCATATCCTTTATATAGTCTCTGGATCAAGGAATAATTCAATCCTTCAAGTTACGCTATCAGAAGAGCCTCTTACAAGCAGTAATAGTCGATCAGATGATGCGATGTCAGCAAATGAAACGGCCAAATCCATCAGCCTTCTTGATTCTCTTTGGTGGATTATAAACTGCTGGGATGAACTGTCTGAATCAACGATTAGCAAATGTTTCCACAAAGCTTGCCTCAACACTGGATACAGAAAGAACTGCAGTTGATTCTGGGTCTCAAGAATTACAGAATTTCATCAACAGTCTTGACATCGGGTCACAAACAGAATACCTAAGCTTTACCGATTTTTTGAACTATGATAATGCAATAAGAGTTCATGAATACACAAGTGAAAATGATCTGGCTGACAATACGAAGGTTGGGGCATAAGTCATGGCAACTATTTTTTTTTATGAGAATTCAAGCATGGGTGGAAAATGTGAAATATACAGATGAAAGGACAAGGAAAGGACAACATGTATGGACATTTAAAAACACGCCAACACTGTAATTAACATTTGCTTCTCATGTTTATTAAGGTAGTTGACAACATTACAGGTTTCATGTTCTGGAATTGGAATCATGAAGCCTGTAATGTTTCATACTTTTCATGCATCTGGAAAATTTATTCCGGAACATGATTACAAATTTCATTTTCCAGAATAATTAACAGAAATCAAAATAGAGAATGGCTGTTTTGATATACGACCGTTGTTCAACTCGGGTTGCATCATCCTTGCACGGCGGTTGACTAAGAACTGATTTAACATTGCTCTCTGCGCAATATTAGGAACTCACGGAGCCACCTAATGTTGTGGAAACATACTACCAGTCACAGCTTCCTTGAGACATATGACATTTTATGATACCACCCCTTAGCTCTGAGAAAAAAAAATAGTTGCCATGACTTATGCCCCAACCCTTGTATTTTCTGTGAATATCAGGATGTTCAGGATGAATCAGGTGGTGGTGATGATTATAGTCCTGTGCTCTTTGATAAAGATTTGTTAACTATGGATTAAACAAATGAAGCACTATGCTAATGTCAATTCCATTTCAATGATGCCTTAATAAAATTTAACCCAAAATGTGAATAAAAAAATGAAAAAAAAATAAATTATATGCAAATCACTATTGAAAATTGCTACACTGCAAATCTGTAATAAATCCATATTTCTTTGTCAATTTCATTCTACAGTTTACAATACATCTATATCCATAATTAAATCTTATTCTTTGTATTGTAACTATCTGCCCACAACGACCAAATGGCAGTTGTCCCGAGGGTGGTCACTGTAAGCAGGTTCCACTGTATATACCTGATTCAATACCAATAATTAAATTGAATTTTTAAGCTTCAAAATCATTTTTTTTAAATGATAATTTTTGCTTTTATTTATTAGGAAATATTATTATCATATAAAACAATAAGTTTCTTAAATGTTTTACTACAAATGCAACTGCAACTCCTGTTGAATAAAAATGTGATAAGCAACTTATCACAAATCTCATATTTGTATCATACTTACAATAAACAGAGTACCAGGAAATATTACCATATGTACGTTTTTAAGATAATATCAAATGTTTTCGTTGGAAATAATACTGATAAGTGCTTAACATCATATAAAAAATTTAATCTTCGTATCAGACTCATTTCATGGTTAATTAAATTTAAGAACAACATTTTTTACTATTTGTCGACAAGATATTGTTTGACTGCGTGATTTGTAAGCACTGTAAAGCAAAAAAAAAAAAGTATACTGATATTATATAGTTTTTCTGATATTGTTAAAATACTCTAGCCTGCAATTCAGAGAAACCAAGAAATTTTACACTTCACTTTCCTATAGTAAATGAAAAATGATATTACATGCTAAATATTATCAAAAGCCTCTCAAGGAAGAAAAACTAATCATATCTTTGTGTGTACACAACTGCTTACCTGAACAGATTTTTTGTTCATTTATGTTCATGCTGTACTATGCTTATGGCAAATCACTTCTTAAAAATAAAAGATATAATAGCATTTAAAATACGTAAACTATTATAGAATTTTTTATAACTCTTAACTCAAACATAAAATTATTTACATAACTATAATTTTTCTCTCACTACATATATATATATACTTAAAAATAAAAGTGGATAGAAAAATATTCATTTTTGATATATTTAAAGCTGCAATTTTTTTAAATTCCAAAAGAATTAAGTAATCTTCATTTGGGATGATTAATCAATTTTCTTTTCTTTTATTTCTTCTATAGTGTTGCCTATAAAACAATAATAAAAACATTTTGCAAACTATTGAATGGTAAAACTACAAGTATCGGACTAGCAAACACTCACCTCCCTAAGTGACTACCATATTGGGATACATACATTACCGTACAGTAATAGAACAGACACCTTCTAATTTAAATGAAAAATCTGACTCACACACTGGAATCCATGCTTGCAATTCAACAGCTGATTTTATAGTGTTGATATGGTAATGCTAGCCTAGGTGGAAAATGGCTAAATGAAGGTAACTTAATGAATTTGAGAGAGGAATGTCGATTTGCAAAATTTCAGGGAAAATTATCACAGCCACGCTCAATTAGGTCAGGTTAGGTTAGGTTTGAAGAAATGAAACACTGCAGACACCAGAAGACAGCCTTATGTTGGATGATCCCCAAAACACCCTGATTGTATCCAACTTGTATCGAAGCGCAAGGTTCATAAAAACCGCAAGAAACACTATAACAAGGAGTTCAATAGGCAACAAGAGTCAATCTGCATAACTGGGAACATTTTGCAGAAGGAATTGCATGCACTCGGCATTCAAGGACGTATAGCCACACATAAGCCAAAAACAAGGCTGCCAAAATCCAGGGGTGTTTAAAATACCAGCATTGGACTGTCGAAGAGTGGAAAAACATTTTATGCAGTGACGAATCACACTACACTCTGTTCTGCGAATGGCAGAGGAGCGCGTTGTCCCAACTATGAAGTTTGATGGAAGTAGAGTCATAGTGTTGGGAGTGTTTATCACATCATGGCTTGGGACTTTGCATGTGGTTGAAGGGAATTTGAACTCTTAAGCCTACAAGGACATTTTAGGCAATCAGGTGCTTCCTACACTGTGGGAATTTTCGGTAACGAGAATATTGGTTTTTTTTTCCAGGATGATAATGCACCTGTCTACTTCAGTTTTCATCAGCCAGTGACATAGACATGAATGTCAATCGCCTTCATTGGCCTGCACAGAACCCTGACATTAACTTAATCAAACAAACTGGAGCATCAAGCGAGGGCCAAGAGCCACATCTGAATTTACTGCAGACATGGCTAGGTTCTCACAGCAAGAATGGATCCAAATATCAGAAGACATTTATCGGAACCTTGTAAAAGAATGCCCAGAAGGGTGACGGATGTAATTTTTAGCACACTCAGATCCAACAAGATATAAAATAAAATAATATAGTCTTTCCCACACCTGTGTACTGTCCATTCTATTTTTGTAGGGTAGTGTGCAAACAGAAAAGCTCTTGATGTTTATTAATAAAATTTATTAAATTATTCGTGTTTTCCTCCTGAATTCTAAGAAGATTAGACACGAAAGCATGGATAACACGTTGCAATTAATCACAATGTTCTGAAAATTATACGAAAATTAAGAACAAGGCATTCATCTTAAATGCCAGTGTGAAGGAAAACGTCCGATACTTCCGATACTTGTGTATTAATAAAACCTGTGTAATATATGTTTAATGCAATCTTTGCTCTTACCCCAAATTCGCTTTGTAAAGCTCTTGGCTGCAGCAAAGAAAAGCAAATATACTCCAAATGTACTAACAAAAAACAGTATTAGCTGCCACCAGTTGAGTACATTAAAAATAGGATAGGTCCAAACATTTGTAACATAATATAAATAAAGTGTCCTACAAATACAAAAGGGATTTAAATAGACCTACAACCTTGTTAAAATATTACTAAATTATTTTTTTATAGATAATAATAATAATAAAAAAAACTATACAATTCTAGAATTTTATTATTTCAATCTTATTTCATAGATATCTACTAAACTTCTATATATATGAAAAAAAAAAAAATCGTTATATTAGATTTAAGATAGATGACATTAATTCTTCACTTAAACATTCTGTTTCAAAATAGGAATAGAACTGTAATCAAAAAGCTCTGCTTGTATTATTTATTTAATATAATATAATCTCAACTTTTCATTTTAGGACATTTTATTTATTTGTTTAAAAATGAGGTTTTCTCCCAATTTAGGGGTTTTTCACCAGTGATCTCAAGATCTGTTGAAACCTGAACCATAGCAATTTCAGCCACCGAGCCAGCATATAAAATAAAATAAAAAATTACATAATAAATCTTAATAACTGTGAATTAGCTGCTTGATTATGATCATGGCATTCTGCTTAATTATTATCCCATCAGAAATCCAGATTCAGCAGAACCACAACTTGCACAAATATGAGACTATTCACTGGCCTATTTATTAAGAACCATCTTGAGGCCAACCTTTATTTGCATGTCTAGACCATCTCAAACCAGAATATAGGGAGAACAGTGGATATCCTAGGGTAAGGCAATTTCACATGTGGTATGATAGCAGCCACCAACAAAAGAGCAGGTGACAGCTTTTAATGAAGCAGTGATGC
This sequence comes from Rhysida immarginata, assembly GCA_023313115.1. Lineage (NCBI taxonomy): Eukaryota > Metazoa > Arthropoda > Chilopoda > Scolopendromorpha > Scolopendridae > Rhysida > Rhysida immarginata. The sequence continues at coordinate 698,824 of JAHWFO010087125.1, forward strand.
TTTAGGCTTTCACAGATATGGTTTCAAAAGGGTTTGCTGATTGGGGTGATCACAGAAAAACCATCATCCAAAGAAAAGGACACAGGTGGATATGTGTCATAGTCAGCCTTAAAGAGATCATAACTAGGTACAGTGAAGATTATGATCATGAACCATTGGCAATAAGATGTTAAATTCAGGATGTTGTCTACATGCTCAAGGCACCTTATATCTCCAAGAAAAACTAACCGTCAGATCAAACTAAACCAAACAGGATAAGGTTCATCTTTTTTTTTTTTTTGCTGTTTAAGCCATTTTTGTGCTCTTTATCAACAGTGTGAATGGGAATCATACTACAATTTTCCACCAGTGGTAGTCAATTTTTCAACCCCCTACAGTCACAACTACTTGGAAGGTTTAAATAAACTTGGAAACAGTGTAAATAAAAACAGTTAAAACTATGTAGAATCTGGTTAAATATATATTTTTTAAATATTTATACTGTATATATTTGCTTTTTGTACATCAATAAAAATAATTTTTACTCTCAACAACCTACAAAATTCACATTTTCAAAGGCATTTAGCTGGCTTTGCACATGCAGAGATTTAATGGAAGATTATTATGAAATTATAATGCTTCTCAGAGAACAAATGAATTATTGGAGAGATAATGTTTCATGTTCTAAATGAATCTGGATAAAATTTCGTTGTGGTATTCACCTTAAGCCTAAAATAAATAATACATAAGTAATAAAAAATAAAATAAATCAAAAATAAAGCAAACATAAAAAGCTGACATTTCGGACAGAGGCTATCCTCTGTCAAAGCAGAGAGGATAGTTCTCTAAATCAAGGAGAATATTAGAAAATTATCCTGAAGTAATGAAAGGAGCGTTAGAAGACATATAAAGAAACAATGTAAAGGGGGGGGGGGGGGGTAAGTATTGGAGGGAACAAATGGGAACCCTGGAAATGAATTAGAAAATGTGGTGGGATAGGACAAGCAAGAGGACCAATGGGAGGGGATAGCGAGAAAAATGCGATAGGATAACACATATACAATCTTTAAGCCTAAAGGTATGTATACATCAGGTAGTTCGAGCACAATGACAGAAAGATCTTTGCCTGCAGCCAGCAAGCCCACTGCAAGACGAGTACAATATGATCATCAAGGTTGCTTTGGTTCAGAAGACTCAAGCGAGGCAACAAAGAGTAAGCGAGGCAACAAAGAGTAAGCCACAAACCCGTTCCAAACAGAAGTGAGAGCCACTCTGAGGTTCATCACAAAGACCGACAAGAACTAGATCACTGTGAGCACAAGTTGAGTCATTCGAGGGTGCCTCGTCAAACTGTATAAATGTAATAACTGCATAATGGTCAATATTGCTGTAAACATTAAAAATAATAAAGGAAGGGTCTAGGAAAAGCAATATGTTATAGTTTAATATAGCCAAGGCGTTTCAAAATAAATTTCATCATCAGGACAAAAGCAACTACAACTGGGCAGGTTTGCACCCACTGAACACAGAGCGACTGTCCATCAATAAGCATCCTCGCACCAGTTGTAGTAGCTTGTAGTTTTTTCCAGAATCTAGTGAAAAATTGTATTATGATATAAGATCTGTAATAAGGTCTTATACGGCTTATATACAAATGAACAAAATTCAGATCTGGATATAGCAATATGGAATGCTTTACTGGAGTTGGCACTTTTCGATGAACATCGTCATCACAGAGACAAAATACACAAACCAAGCAAAGAAAACACAGTTAAGCATATAGCAACAAAGAGGATAGTATTCAAAATCAGGAGTCATCCCACTTCTCTTCCTGATTGGTGGTACATGTATAATCATTTTGGTAACACAAGATTAAACGTTTTTACAGATTACAATTATCCAAAACAAAAGAATTGTATGGTGCCAATTATAATTTTAAAACATTTGAGGTATTAATATTTGTTTTTACTGACAGTGACCTTTCTGGCTAAAAGATAATTTGCATAAACAAATGAAAGAAGTAATAATTAAAGTTGCTGATGACTTACCAACTAATATACGATACTAGAAAAATTAATATTACAAACATTGCCGTTTTGTTTCTTGGCAATTTATGTGGTGATAAAGATGCCTCTATTAAAGAAGTTGGAAATATAATTGTATGCTACATTAAAGGGGGAAAAAAATGACAATATTAAAAATAAATGGTAGTGTATATTTATAATAAATTTAATATTGTTAATAAAAATTTCAAAGTTTTTTTGAAAGATTTTTTTTAAAAAGCTTATTTACAATGATTAGGTAAGGACTATTATCAAACTACAGGGTCTTTATAATTAAAGTTCCATTTTGACATGGCCCTAAAAAAAAAAACTACTGGACCAAAAGCTATATACATGGTAATATTATACAAAAGGGCATGGGAAGTTTATACCCACCAAAAAAAAAAACCTCCTTTGGCCGCCTGATATGTCATTGCGCGATGTGCAGATAGATAACATTAACCCGTAAATCTTCTACTATAATGCGAATTTTTTTGGCCTAAAAAAGCATCTAAATTTGCTGGGTCATATTATACAATAGGATAAAAATCAGCCCTCTGACGACTGCGGCCAGAGGAGGTTTTGTCCGGAGGAGATTACCGTATATTATACATTAATTACATTGCATATTCAGTGTCCAGTTCATTAAACAATAAATTAATTCACTTTTTATTCGAATTTCTTGTCGCCAACATCTAACAATATCGAAAATAACTTCTTCCAAACATCGATACTTCTAAATAGGCCTACTTCCAAACTGCCTCGAACCAAAGCCTACAAGAAAACTGACGTACTGTTGTGTTTTTTTGTCGATATGCAAGTGAGAAAGCTTTCCATATCAATGTAGGGCTATAAACTTCCAAACTGCCTCGATGAAGTTGAGGCAGTTGCTTTTGTTGAAGGTGATTTTGAAGGTTTTTGAATATTAAATATCCAGACTATTTAAAAATAAAGATTTTTTTTCTGTATAAGTTTGCACATTTTATTTCTAGCGAGGAGTCAAAAATGGGGGTCGCATTATACAAGAGGATAGGATTTTTGCCGATTTTTTGGGCCGAAAAAGTGGAGGCGCATTAAACAAGGGGCCGCATTATAGTAGAAGATTTACGGTACTTTGGTCGCATGATCAGTCATCACGTGATGTGCAGATAGATAACATTAACCCTGTGTTCACATTAAAAAGAAATACGAAAGTACATTTTACAATAATTATAAGTCCCTCCTTATAATGGCATTATTGTTTAATTAAAATAAGCAGTATAAATAATGAGAATTGTGAAGGAAATGAATGAGTCTTCAAGTGTCGCTATCGCACGACTGTTTTCATTGTCGCCATGTTTTGGTTTTGTGTAGGTTTCGATTTAGCGGGTAGTGGTTTCGATGTCATCCAGTGACGTCAAAATACGCTTGCGTAGTAAGGCAATTTTTAACACTTCCGGCAAACTGACCCCCACCTTGTTCTAGATCACCTTGGGTATGAACTTCCCATGCCCTCTTGTATAATATTACCAAGTATTTTAGCTTTTGGCCCAGTAGTTTTGTTTTTTTATGGCCAAGTCAAAATGTAACGTTAATTATAAAGACCCTGTATTTTCAATGACCTGTCTGGTCTTTTCAAAATTGCTCAGTCAATTTTCACAACAAGTTCCATACTGCACATTTAGTTCATAACAAGAAACTAGAAGTTCCACAATTCAGAATACCATTTTCAATGAACTTTTTATTTATTTATTTAGATAGGTATAATACATCGGAGCCTGTCTAAGACCAGTTTGGCAATAAACCGACAAGTTAGGTCGTAGAGGGCTCCCTGGTTTAAATTACAAAATTTCAAGTTCTATATTTCTATCAGTCCGCACATTCTTTTGGGTGAGGGTTGTATGATATATGAAATGAATTACGAACATCGCATTCAAATTTCTGTGGGACCAATAGTTCCCCAGATATTGGCCAAAATTCTAATTTCACAAAATATGCTATATCTGGGAAATGGCGAGTCACAGAAAAATGGAGCCAATAGTACAGATAAAATCAATAGCTATTTGTTTGACAATACTATTTTTCAACCTATCTTTGCAGCGTTGGGAGTGTTACAGGGTTTCATCACCTCCTCTTTGAGAATGTATTATCTCACTAAAAGAATACGTTCCTAGGATGAAATGGGAATTCTTAAAAAGTTATTTTGAAACGAAGAATCAAATAATTATTTTTATTCACATCTGTGAAATTTTAAGAAGCATACTTACTTACTTTTCAAATCACAGCACATTGCAGGCCGAAGTAATCACAGCAGTTTTAAACAATTGCCACTCCTCTTCAACAATATCACGATCACTGGGTAGTTTTGAAACCTGAAGATATGTTATCTGCAAAGGTCTTCCTCATAGCTCTATCCTCCAATGCCTCCCATTTGATGCGCCAAGTCTGTCTGGACCTAGTATTTTGCTTGGTTCAGAGAACCGCAAAGAGCAGACAAAAAGTGGTGATCAGTTGATATTTCTGCCCCTCTCCTCACACGAGTATTTAGCACTGATCGGAATAAGTCAGCTGATACGATTACAAAATCAATCAGTGACTTCTGGTCCACTGTATCCCTGTGATGGAAGAAGGTGCTTGTGATGGAAAGTCCATTGTTACAATAGAAATCCAACAAGCATCTCCCATTCGCATTTAATCAGGACCACCATTCCTCCGAATCATGTCTTTCCACGTTTGGTCATCAGCTCCGACATGTGCATTGAAGTCACATTAGGGTTGGCACCTGAATAGAAGAGCTTCCACCCTCCTTCTAAGTCCACAGTTCCAGAACCCAGACGTTTCGTAGAGGTAATACCTATGATATCCAGTCGATATCGTTTGGCTTCCTCCACTAACTCTGATTCCTTTCCTGTCATGGAGAATACGTTCCAAGTGCCGATTGACAGCACCTAATCCCATTATCACTTACCAGTTTCTCCTCCTGGGTAAAAGGCATGCGCTGCCCCCAACCGTTTCCCCAAGAACATAGGCATTGCTCCAAGATAACAGCCGTGAGACCGTCAACTATTTTTTGAACGAGAGCTTCTGCCTAACTCTCGAATGTGGGAGACTTTAACTTGCATAACACCTGATACAATATGAATTCTCATTCCTCGACATCATTAAGAAGCAAAATTAATGAAAAATATGAAATTTTAAACATGGGCTATTTGGTGACGTGAACTTCCTGCTTCGTTTCCAGTTTTCACATGTTTTCAATCAGTCACCTTCACTAACAGCATCAGTCAAGAGCAGTTACGAAATACTACACAATGGTAGCTATAGTGAGTAGTCGGCCTCGTGTTTGTGTAACACTTCTAACGCTACCAACTTAGGTTGAAAAATAGTATAGTGGTCAATATTCCGACGGATACTATTGAAAAATCGTAATAATCGACATTCAATATCTCTATATAAGATAATGGATACATGTACATGTAGACTTATGTACATATAGTAGTAGACTTTATTAAAGTATAAATTGGAAAAAAATTTTCAAAATTGGACCAATCGTTATGGAGATAGTTCGTTTTGTTAATGATAGCTTGCCCACTCTCATCTGGTTATACTTTAAATATATCCTTTACAATAAAAGTAACACTATATATTTGATGGTTTTTGCGCAATATTTCCAGGCCTTTAACTGCTTTCGAAAAAAAAATATCAAAAATTAAAATCCTTGATAAATAATGATTTAATGTTTTTAGTACGAGTCTTGTTTTAAATGATATACACTGAATGAGCATATTATTATGACCACCTGACATGTTCATGCAAATGCGCGCACAGACGTCGCCACAATATTGCTAGCGGGCCGGACCAATATAAAAAGGGAAGCTGAATGTCGTCGACAACAGTAGACGTGTTTCATTCTTCGACTACGGGTAAACGATGCGATTTAACAGCCTTCGAACGCGGGATGATTGTAAGTGCTCGGAGCTATGGAGTGAGTATCAGTGAAAAAGCAGCATTCGTGGGGTGCTCAAGAGCAGCCGTTGTTAAAGTATTTAAAGACTAGACGGTTAGTTGGAAGACAGGGTCTGAACGTTCGCGTTGTGGCCGCCCGCGGATGGTTGATGATCGGACAGAACGCAGACTGTCACGACTGGTAAAGGGTAACAGAAGGGCAACTGTGCATCAAATCACTGCTGACCTTAATCAGGGGTCCTCCAAAACGGTCTCTGAATGCACTGTCCGCCGCACACTGCATTGCATGGGATTCGGAAGCCGAAGACCTGTCCGATCACCTTTGCTCTCTGCAGCCAACAAGCGGAAACGACTCCAATTCGCTCAGGAGCACAAGGACTGGACTATCGGGCAGTGGAAACAAATCATGTGCTCTGATGAGTCACGATTCCAGTTACATCATGCAGACGGCCGCATGAGTATCTGGCGGAAACAGCACGGAAGCATGGATGAGTACAACCCTTCAGGCCGGTGCGGGCAGTGTTATTGTCTGGGGAATGATTTCCTGGCATGCGTTGGGTCCGTTAATACGTGTTGAACAATGTCTGGATGGTACAGCATACTTCCGTATCATCGCCGATCAAGTCCATCCTGTCATGTTGATGGCGTACCCCAATGGAGATGGCCACAGAGCTCCTATTGTGTAGGAGTGGTTCCAGGAACATGAGGGGGACTTTACCTTACTTCAGTGGCCCCTACAATCCCCAGATCTCACTCCAATTGAGCATTTGTGGGACAAAGTTGAACGAACCATCAGACGGCTGGATCCACCACCATCCAATCTAGCACAACTAGACAGTGCTATTCATCAGATTCTTCCCACCACCTTCCAACGTCTCGTGGAATCAATACCACGAAGAATCACCGCAGTATTAAAGGCAAAAGGTGGCCCAACGAGATACTGATAGTGTGGTCATAATAATAAGCTCACTCAGTGTATGTATACATAAAAAAAATTACATCTTGGATATAACCAATCAGGAATGGTATAGAGGCTGACCAAAATCTATGCGAACTAACTTTGAAGATATTACTGACTTTAGACTGCATATACAGTACGTTAGTTATCTCAATAAAAAGCTTCAACAGAAGAACTCAAGGACCTCTTCACGATTTCGTGAATTCAGCAGCAGGATATGGATTAGCACCACTCAAAAAACCAAATTAAGAAACTTCTAACATTTAGCAGTGGATTGCTGAATTTGATGGAACTAAAGAAAATCTTGAGAAGTTTATCATTGTTCAAGCTGTCAAAATGCCCAAAAATTTGATAACTTGTTTAGCTTCCATATTCTTCCATAATTGCATTCGAACTGAGCAAAATTCCTTATACAAATAAAGCAAAGTTTTGACAGTTGAACAAGATAATAGATATGCCTTATTTTGTGCATATCTATATTTTCCTGTAATTTTTATATGGAGTGGGCTATTTACAAACTGCTGATAAAATTTGTCCGTTTAGAGATTTCTTACAGTAATATGGATTTACCCAATAGCAACCACATTACCACAATTGAATATAAAAACATGGAAAAAAGGAACAAACCTATGTAAGTTAGTTAATATGGAAAAAAGGAACATCAAATGAAAAAAAACTTTCTTTCTTGATTTGTTCACAGCCAAGCATTACATGGACAAAAATCTCGCATTGTCAGATGTGGGAGAAAACGAGCCTGCAGTCAGCAACACTAGTGCATTCTTACATTTTTCCCACGTCGATCAGACTTAAAATTGATATTGTGCTTGCAAAAATTACAAATTAGTACAAGAACTGGATTTCCAGTAGCTAGATTGTTATGGTAAAAACTTTGAGGCTGTTCTTACTAGAAAGGTGATATTAAATTAGAGGTATTCTGCCTTCTTATAATTGTTCAAAATATGCATATAAAAAATATCTCATTAATTGGTACATCATTACATAGACACTTTCCCAAAATTATTATTATTCCTTGTAAAACTGAATAAGAGTTTTTATTTTGAAATTAAAAAAGGAGCTTATGTGATTTTGATAATCCATGAGTGAGTTTGTATCTATTCTAATGATTAATTTCAGAAATTATTTTTAAAATGTTTAATATAAAGCATGTGAAAAATTTAAAAGAAAATTTATGAAATAATACTAAGCAAAACCACAATAATGCTGAAGCTAATTTGGATTTATATCTATGTCATGTTGATCGGTGAGCAAAAATCTGTCTACTCTCAGATGACCAATGAAAAGGTATTTATTTATTCATCCATTTAATTGTAGTAGTGATATAAATAAATAATAAAATGTAAAATTTACCATAATATGATTTAACCATCCTGGTATTGCTTCATCTAACACTTTTGGAAATATAAGCTCACGATCAATTGCATAAAGTGCCCAAAACATTGCAAACACAAACTGCCAAATAAAATTGAAATTCTTATCAATAAACTCATTACATCTTAAGCTACCCTCATTATAAAGACATTTGAGTTATATGTCATCCAAATCTTAAATATTTAAAATTCAATGTTATCAATGTTTAATACACATTTTTAAAAAAATTTATCATATGTTTACTATGCTCAAAATAATCAGAGGAGTAAGATAAAAGCAGGTTTTGGTTCAACACACAGAAAAGCAATTGCAGCTATCCCCGAATGTAATGCACAACAATTTTAAAATTCAGTTTTTATTTTACAACTTTACTATTTATTCAATACAAAGAAACATTGTTACCACTTGTATTAAAACGTAAACTTAACCCATTTCCTAGTGGGAGTCAAAGCTTTTCTTCAAGATCGCTGCTTCCCGTGAACTCATCAATACCAACTTGCTGTCAGAGTTCTTCTGTCTTGTGAGAATGAGACAATGGGAAATTCACAAGAGGTTGAAAAAGATCTATAGAGATGATGCTGTCAATCTTAGTATGACTAAGGAATGGACATGCAATTATTCAGAACATCTTTGCAATGGCAGATCACACAACCTACAAACACCTGACAAGGTGCAGCAACATGGGTTTAGAAGACTTGTGTGTAACTGTGAAAAAAAATGTCACTCCTTTTGGGAAGTGGGGAAGCAAGTGTATACAAAACATTATTGTCATGCTGTTGAATGATAATGCTCGGCCACATGTCAATCAAAAAAGCCAAGGACAAGGTCATGAAACCTAGCTGGAAAGACTGTAACATCGAACTTACAGCCCTCATCTGGCACTTGCTGATTACAAGCTCAATGGTAAACTGTAGGAACATCCACGTGAAATGAGGTTTTTAGATGATGACTCCGTTGCAATGGTTGCCAATGGCTCAGACATGCTAATCCAGAATTTTGCTGTGCAGGCATTTTGGTCCTACTGGGATTGGAGATTATATGGAGAAGAGAAATTTTATTCCTACGGAATGTTTCAAAATACTACATGTAAAATTGAATTTTAATAAAAATGCTGTGCATTACTTTTGGAATGACCCACGTACATACGTTCAGTTAAGATCTGATGTTTTGGCCTCACAACCCTCTTTTACACATAAAATTCCAAGAACCTCCAATGGTTATGATGTACCCACTGGGTCTAACAAGTTTTATCCAGAAGAATACAAATATTTATACTTAGTAAATTTATAAAATAATTGAGAAAATTGGGTCACCCACCAAATTTTCTGAAAACCCATTTTAAAAAATGCTACAGTAGAGTATACCATACTAGTTAAGTTTGTTACATGTAATGGAGTCTTTAGCAAGAAACGATACTAAGGGCGTGTCAAATTATTCTACCAGATTGCTAAGAGATCATGTCATATGGTCAAAAATGAAACCCTACGAGTTATTTTCCTATGTGTGGTTTTAAGACAGCCCGATCCTGGAAATCAGGAACCATACATCAAATCTATTCCAATTTTCTTATTTCTTTTTATCTTTAGTCTTTATTCATAACTAGATGGATCCCATCAAAATTTGACGGTAAACAACCCATCTCCATCTCTTTAATTCTATTTGCCTGCATTGTTGTTTATTGTTATCATTGTTAATTATTTATGTAATTGTTGTTAATCTGATCATCAATGCTAGCAAAGTTGTTGATTGAGAGATCATTGTGGAGAGAATTGCTTGATTTGCCAGCAAAAGCAATTTTGAATTGTAAATTACACTTAATTACAGTAAAATCCTGTTACAACGTACTCCAAGGGAACTCAAATTTTGTATGTTATACTGAAACTGGGGGAGGAGGAGTATGGGCACAACAGAAAACATAAGAATACATGAAGTGTAGCATTTTTTTTTTATTCATTACAAATACAGAATACATGTACATGTAGTATTACAGTTGATTAAAAATATTTGTAATGACCATTTCCTTTTCTTTTTTTCTGCCGTCATGACCTGTAATCCTTCTGTGAATTGTTGAAATGATGCTCAGACTTAAATAACGTGGCGTTTACAATGTGTGAAACATGTTAACAATTAATAACGTACACAATGAGAAATATACATGTACATTAAAAAATTTAAATTAAAACTAAAATTAAAATAAACACATGATCATACCGTATTGATGATGGGCAATCGTCCGTCAAGTGAAGCCTTCCTGTCTCGTTGCCCAGTACAGTATGGGTGCTGCTGACTTGTATCCAGAGATTTCCGGGTTTATATATGCTACACTGACCAACCAATGAAATGTGAACTTGGCTTAATTAGCCCATTGGCTTAAGTGATGACGTATCATTTCATTTTAATGTATTGCTTTGTGCCACTTTCGCATGGGCTGTTTAAGGTATTGACCAATCAGAGCAAGACATTTGAACGATGTATATTGTAATGAAGATATAATTTAACCGAGGGAATGTAAATTTAGTTTGTTAAACTGAAATGTACGTTAAATTGAAACTTTTTAGCATTAAAATACCTAGATTTCGGCGAGGGATTTTAAATTTGTACGTTATTTTGAAATGTACATTAAAATGAGGTACTTTAACAGGATTTTATTGTAATAGTAATTATGGGCACAAAAACTAACTTTGACAAATCTACAGACTAAGATCTTTCATTTAAGACCAAAATGAAGTTTAGAGATGCAGCAATTTCTCCAACGAACTGTCAAAAGAATCACCCTGAGAACTTAAATATATAGATTACATACTCTAGATGGGGAAAAAGTTTTTCTAAAAGATGAAAAACACATTTAAAATAATTCTTCTACATTAACTTTTTTCTTTTCTTGCTTATAGATATGTAATTAAGCATCCTTATTGTTACAAAAGGATGTGAATGGCTTAAATTGTTCTGGCATTTTGATTTCACATTTTCAGGCTTTGGAATCCAGTTATAATGAGTGCAACTGGTCATAAGCAAGGCATGCATTTGGTCACTTTAAGGACACACTGAGCATGAACAGTGTTATTTTGGGGACATGCCATTAGCCATTCCAAGAGTTCTGCAACCTACCAAAGTCTTTCTGCACTGTTAACTTCAATAAATCATAGTGGTGTAGCATCTTTTTGTATTGAAGATTTCAAGATTAATACATCTCTATATATGTCGAAGAAAAAGAGAGATCTCAGGAAAAAACTTATCATAATTCTTATGTTACAGATTTGTTAATTTGAACATAGGTACGCACCATTTTGCGGTCTATGCTGCACATAATTTACATTTTGCAGATATTTAAATTTCTGTTAAATATCACATGCTTATCGTGCTTATAGTTAAGCATTTGATGCTCAACCAAACTTACCTGCTCCCCTAATTATTTTCAGGAGTATATCAAATATTTTAATAAAATGATGAGAGCTTTTAAAAACAAAATAAACTTTCAAATAAGAGATGATCAAGGATTAAAACAGTGTTTAAAACCATGACATGCCTTGATTTTCACGTTAAATTTTAGATTATTCCCAGTAAATGTTTTCTTTTTGAACTCTATTACAATATTTCATTTCAAATGAGAAAGATACGAAGTAATGGTGGAATACAACTCAAATGTCAATAGAGGGCTTTTCCTATATAATTTATTTAAAACATTCAAATATTTCGAATACTTAACTGTTCCTAGTGGAAATACAATTATATTAAAAGCATTGTCTCTGAATTTGAATAGTTTTTGTCTTATAGGGCAATTGGCTTTCTTTTTACTACAACTAATAAATGCTTCAATGTTTAAAATAGTGCAAAATGCATAATACCCCATTTGAATTAGCTGAAAGTAGTAATAAAAATAGTCATTAAAATGAAAATAAATATTATAAATAATAAATAAACAGTGAAAGGAAACAAATTATTTTTGTCCACTATAATTTTTCTATAAAAAACAAAATAAATAACAATAGGAGAAAAAGAAACACAAACATTTAAAAAATGTTGTAGATAAACAGTAAATTTGTTTTCTTTTACTTTTTTAATATCTACTTTATTCATAGTTAGTTTACTTATTGACAAAAATATCAGAGCAAAAAGGAAAAAAATGTTTCCTTTATGGCTGCTACTACATAGTTCATGTTTAGAAGTGATATACAGTAGTGTCGCAAAAGAAAAAGGAAACTGGATTATGCGTACATTAAAATTATGCGTACATTATGCGTACATTAAAATTCATTCAGCCAATCAGAAATGGACAGGGAAATGAAGCATTACTTATTCTGGCTATCTCCTTAAGTAAAATGGCTGCTAAAACAAAACCAATTCTAGCACAGCTCAATTAGCGACTGATCGACAGTTGAATATAATACTCCAATTATTTGTTGGTCTTTTTTATTATCACATCATTTTTATCTCCAGGTCTATTTTCCTTTAAATAGTTAAAAACATTATAAATTATGGATCTCACTTGATTGTTTATAGTTGTTCCCTTGAATAAATAGGTGAGGAACCCCGAGCAACTCTGTCGTCTATAACTGACAAGCACATATATATTATGCATGCATCATTTCCCTTTTTTCTTTCATACCGAGTACTAGAGCTACACTTTTCTATATGGTATTTTATATACCACCAACTCTTGATTCTCCGATCAGTTCAATAAATACATACAGTACGGAACCAGTTGAACATGGTAGTCGGGAGCCAGATTTCAGGAAGCACGTTAAATCGAGTCGTGCTAGATAGACCCTCTGCCCCTCGCCACGTAAGGTCTAACTTTCCCACCCCAAAAAGATTAGAGTATATAATTAAGTAAAAAGCGTATATTGAGATCGACAGTTATTTCTAAAGAAAATAATGAAATAAATAAATAAAATAAAAATTATATAATTACGTTAAAGAATTGATTGATTGCGAAAAAAAAAAAAAATAAAAAAAGCTTGGCAGCCTTCCTCTTGTTTATTTTGGATCTCTTTAGATTTGAATTTAAATGGAAAATATCCAATCAAAATTAAAACCCTTTGCTATATTTGCTACGGAGTTTTGCATTCGTATTTCCCAAATAGCTTATTATCAGCTACAACGGTTTCTTCTTCACTGAAGCCAAGAAAATCAAATTCTTCATGAGCATTCGCGCACTGGAGAATAATATGACAACTGTACATTCAAAGATCAAAAGAATAGGAACAATTTATTTTTATAACTTAAATGATAACACATAAACTTTACAAATAATTCATTTTTCGGCTTTAATTTTATGTCCACGACGAAGATAACATTGCAGCAGTCTTTCGCGGTAGCTGGCAATTACGGTATTCAAATCGAAAATGGATGTGAACACTAGAATTGAAAATTAATTTTGTTGCTTGCAAGCGTTCAATAAATGTTGGCCAGGTAGAAGAATTTTTAAAAATAGTAAATGACGGTTAGCTTCATTTGAGGCAGTGTTAATGTTGAAAGTGAACGATCGCGATGTTATTTGGAAGTTTTTAGAAGTAGCCATACATTCAATTGGCTTTCTCCGTTTTGCTATCACGCTGGCTTCCATTAGCGATGGAAATTCAAGAAAAAAACCCTGAATTTTCTATAAAGTTTCAAACATACAATATGTATACATATATCATAAATATCGTGAAATGTAAAATAAACGGTAAAAAATCGCAAAAAGGTGTCGCGAAACTGGAAGTTGAATTCAGGAGCCATAATAAAACCATGTTGGAGGTCATTTCGCGCTGTAGCGGAGCGTGTTCAACTGGATCCATACTGTATTTATAAATTAAAACAATATTCTTAGCTATAAAATTAGTTTTTTTTCAATTAATGAAGTGAAAAGTAGAAAGTTATGCTTGGGATTTGAATCAAAACCAAGAGCATCTGTCTCATCACTGCTGTAACCATTTGAGCCACTATGAACAATGAATTGACACTACCGATCTGTCCTTTTATAAAGGATACTAAATAATTGAATTTTCAAAAAATATCCTAAGATGTTTAAAGAAAACATTCTTCTTTTTCTTCTTTCTCCCCAAAAATAATCAAACTTATAGAAATGATGCAAGACATTGCAACATATCACTGTTCACAAGTGTTGATATGCTTGGCTTTGTGCAGTGTTAATTGTTAATTAAATGTGCTCATTACTAATACCGCAGAAATCCATTATTCAGAGAGATACATTATTCTATGGATATATTAAAATGTTCCTATACAAATTTACCAATATTTCAACTAAAACAGCTGAGAAAACTTGCTATTTTCAAAAACCAATATGTTTATGTTTGTGATTGTTATATTATTAGATACCGAAGAATGACAAACAAGACAACACACAAACAAATAAATTTACTTTTTTTTTTTTTTAATAACATTAATTCATTATCTGAAACTTTTCTGCATATCCTGTTTTTGAATAATTTACTGAACTCTATGCTAAACAAGTCTGTATTATCTTAAACTGAAAACACCTGGTCAGAGAGATCTTGTATTTTTGAATCTCATTTTCTAAAATTTATCTGAATTGATGTATTGCATTTGTTGCTACAAGAACAAATTGAAATGTTTTGGAAGCGAAATAAAGCAAAACTATGATTAGTAACTTAGATCTATTGAAAAATTCTTACTCACCAAATTTATATATTTAAAAAAAAACAAAAAAAACAAAAAAAACAATGTTGATATAGACAATAAGAAACATCCAATCAGTATGGCTTTTATGTTTTCAAAAGAGACAGGTGCCCAGCAATAATAATAGTGTATTGGAAAAGCTGATGGAAAAATATTACTGGAGGGAGAAGGACACAGCTCAAATAGTACTATGACAATTTAGCATGAAATAACCCTAAAAACTTCAGTTTCCTCGGTTATGCCCTTAGTACAAGTACTACATAATATCCATAACAGGGTGTATCAGACCACCCGTGCCAGGCTTTTTTCTCGGGGAAAAAAATTACATGACTAAAGACTATGTGAAGAAATAGCTGGAAATGAGTGCATCTGGGGTCCGCCCAAGAACTTTAGATGAGAACATGGGTCGAGTAGGGTGTCGTTGGACAGATCTTGGAAAAAGAAACAATCTTTGTAGGAAACGTTTTTCCCCAATCCTCAGAGCAGATCTTCAGGATGTTCATGCAGC
This sequence comes from Rhysida immarginata, assembly GCA_023313115.1. NCBI lineage: Eukaryota > Metazoa > Arthropoda > Chilopoda > Scolopendromorpha > Scolopendridae > Rhysida > Rhysida immarginata. The sequence continues at coordinate 714,287 of JAHWFO010087125.1, forward strand.
ACGTTTTACAGAAAGTCGACATAAAATACTCTGTTCATGTTACTCTGGAAGAAATACGGGCTGATAATGTGGCCTCCGATAATGCCACACTAAGAAGTCATTTTCTATACATCTGGTCGTCTTCTTTGCAAAGTCGATGAGGATTTTCTTAAGCCTAGTACTGTATATTATGGATATTTACCTACCGGTTGCTTTTAAAAGTGACTTCGTCCGCCACAACACCAGTAAATGGAAACCACTGACAAAAATGCAGTTTCCTCTGGAGTCACAACCTCCAAGTACCTGGTGGAAATGAATGTGAAATGAAAGCCACTGAATATCTGCCACAGTCAAATGGCTTTTTCCTGAGTCATGAGAGAGCCATCTCGTGAAAATAGTCAGATTGTGACAAATAGCAGCAATACATTAGCAGCTCTTTCAACTCACACAGATCTTGTGATTGGGCTGCATCTGACCAGCATCTATGTTGTGATTGTGCCTCAAACAAACTCCTCGCCACTGAAAAACCGCTCTGGAGTAATATGTAGAATTAGGATATTATGTAAAGTGCTCTCCCCAGAAAATTTTATCAGGTGAGTGGAAAGAAAAAATATCCGGGCGGTCAAAAATTTAAAACAAATAAAATATTATGCTGTGTTGTGCAAATTTTCATGTATGGAAAATAACATGTCAAATTCGTTGGAAAAAGGCATTTTCAATATTACAGGAATTGTAACAGTTCAACAGAGATAAACATGTGATGTGAAAATGTTTTAAAGAAATGTCAGCAGAGCAAATTCCAAGCACGTGATCTGAAAGTTTCTTCATTGTTTATTTCCTAAAAGAAGCAGATTGGAAAAAAATGTTTGCCACAGAAGTCGTTTCTTTTTCCAAGAACAATCCAACAATACCCCACTTGACCCATGTTCCCATTTAAAGTTTTTGGGCAGACCCGGTTTCCAACCATTTCCAAAAATTGTTATAGCAATCATTAAAATCTTCACATACAGTAGTCATGTACATTTCCCCCCCAAAGATCTAGGATGTTGAAATGCCGGTATACAGGGTGTATCTAAACCCCTGTCACAAACTTTTGGTGGTGATTCCACACAGCAAGATGAAAACAGAAGTTCATATAAACATGGTTCGGAAGATGAACCGTTTACGAGATTTCCGAAGTGAAGTTTCAGCAGCTGGTTTTTCTACTCTGTGGATGGCAGATAACATGCAGAGAAGCTCCAACAAATTCTTGAAATGATATCCCATTTATTGGTTATTAACAGGTATACCTAAACAACTATTTGGGGGGTGGGGGGGGGTGAAACGGGTACTGTAGTAAATGGTTCATTATCCCCCCCCCCCCCTGAACATTTGTTGTCGCTTCTCCGCATGTCACCATCTGCTGAAACTTCCTTTTTAACTGCGGAAATCTCATAAACTGTTCGTTATACGAACCATGTTTATATGAACTTTTGTTTTCATCTCACAGTAGGGAATCACCACCAGAAGTTTGTGACACAGGTTTAGATACACCCTTTATATAAGAGTCTTTTACAAGTAGGGCTGCAAAAGCCAAAATTAGGCAATACTTGGTGCAGTGGAGCAACACATATGTACAAAACTGGCACTATGTATTGCACCCTATGATGCATTAAGCAAATCTTAATTTGTTATGCCAGAGGAAAAAAAAAAGAGCTTTTAAGATATCGTATCTGTTAACCAAATTATTTATTAGCAGGTTCATTTGTTGGACAAGGTACCAATGAATATGTAATATTTTTACAAATTGTTTTATTATAAATAGGGGGATAAATAATAATAAAAATGCTGACTATGCATGTAAAAGCCACAGTACAGTTTCTTAAAAAGCAGTGCGAGGTCACTTAAAAATAATCCTGGATGGTGAGGAGTTAATTAACTGTTAAAGGATCAGCAAGTGTTTTCTTTGGCATCCTTATAGGAATAGGAGTATGGATTTTATGCAGAGTAGCACAAAATTTACTTCACTACTACATTATTTATTAACAGTTATAAATCAGTCAAAACAAATTTATATTTCAGTCTGCTTTAATATATAGTCGAACCTACATATAATAAGCTCAGTTAGAATGAAAAATCAGTTATAACAAAAACAGGTTCACTGAAACCGTATGAAAGTTTGCTGGTTATAACAAAATGTGATATAATGAAAATACATTTATAGAGAATCATTTTATGAATTATTTGAATGTAAAATAAATTTGGAGCATGTAAACTATTTTGATGCCACTGATCCAGAAAATATGTTTCAATATGTAAAAGAAGCAATGATTTCTGGATTCTTTAAACCCAATGTTAATTCTGTACTGTTTACTGTTTTCTGGTTATTAAAAAGCATTGAATTTCTAAGCATTTTCGTATAAAGCACACAATCTAATATTTTTTTGTTGTTGAGTATAAAGAAATCTGTGTTAAATAAAAGTAAATTCGCTATATCCACTATATGTTTATAACGAACAAAATTGTGGACATTTAAAAATTCGTTTTAAGTGAGTTCAACTTTATATGCATTTGAGCTTCTATTTCTTTTCATTTTATTTTTTTAATTTTATTCATTATTTTATTAATAATAAACTGTGCCAATAGAAGACTGTTATAGTGAAGTAACTTTTTGGGTCACTCTTATATAATATATTAATTAAGTTGAATAGTACTCCTTTAATTAAAATGTGATAAAATTAAAATAAATAATAACAAAAAAACAATAAAAAAAGTCACCCGAGTAAAAGTTTAAGTACGAAATATAAAGAAATACAGAACTGTGTTTCATCTAAGCTTCTTCACAAGTTCTGTATTTCTTTATATTTCGTACTTAAACTTTTACTCGGGTGACTTTTTTTATTGTTTTTTTGTTATTATTTATTTTAATTTTATCACATTTTAATTAAAGGAGTACTATTCAACTTAATTAATATAATTATCACTACTCCTACATTTATAATATACTTATATAATATATATTTGCATTTCATTGCATATTTATTTAAATTAAAAATATCGTGCTTGTTTAAGTTATTTTATATTAATATTATATAAATGTGTTATATATTATTGAAAATCTATTGTTTATTTAATATCAGTGGCATAATTAATATGCTCGTTCGTGAGTACCCATCAGCTATTACCGGTAATATGAATCAATGTTTACCGATAAAAATGCAGGTTATCCCGTATATATATGTACATACTCGCTTATTTTATTCATACCGTATGAATATATGTACTTAAATGATTCTGTGTTTGCAAAGTGAGTGAATATTAATTTATTTAATTTTAATATCAAGTTAATTTTACACTCTCCGCTCTATTTCCTAAATCGGCGAACGAATGTAAATAAATCTCGCCTAATGTTTACTAACTTATGCTAATGTTTACTAACTAATGCTTCGTCGCATTTTACAGCTAATAAAAAAATAAGTATTTGAAATGGTATATACTTTTAAGGATAACATTTCTAAAAGAAAACTTCTACGAGTTCATTATGATCGCTATGTCTTATAATTTGCGAATGCCTTTACTCAATAATTGTAATCTTCATAAAAAAAAAATTATAACTAACCAAATCCAAAAAAGTAAGAAATTTTAAACGCCCAACAAAAGTCCGATTCGGTACTCCCGGAATCGTTACGTACAAAATATCGTAACCGATTCCATAGCTGTAAATTAGAAAAGTAACAAAATGGAACAATTTCTGAATGAACATGTTTACAAACTAATATCAAACCAAAAATCAATCTCCCCACGCCACCGACGACTCTTCATTCAATGATTTTAGGTTCGCCGATCGCTCACCTCGGTATCTATGCACCAACACGAAATAGTTCCTTGAAAAGATCGTGCGATCTCACCACACTTCCCATCAAAACCCTGCAAACCTACTCATCAATCTGCTTTGTTTATACGTTTTTAATTTTCAAGCGAACAAACTTCATCTAACTTAAACATCGCGAGACATTATCGCTAATAGGCGGAGTGCTACACGAAATTGGAGGGGGGAGGAAAAAGGTTAGGATATCCGTAAGCCTCGTTTACAATTTGGCGCGGGGCATCCTGTGACGTCATTCAAGGTTTTGACTGTTTTGGCGTTTGATGGTTTTTTGTTAGTCACCAAAGAATTCTTGAGCATTTTCTTCGAGCTTTCGCCATATTTTAGCTCGTTTTCTCTATACGTTCGTTAGACGTAGAAACTCGAACGATCCGCATGTGAGACACAGGAAAGCCCCGGGAATTTCCTCTGGCACGAACCTACTCGTACGGGAAGAAGTTCGACTATAGTGAAGTTCGTCAACAAACTCTCGGAGGAGTTAGCAAGAAAAGATCATGCACACGTCGAAAACAAGGTCATTTTCAGGCTGTTTATTTTTCTCTCTTTTCTCACCCTTATCTAGTTATTAAGTCGACGAAATATCACTCAGCGAAATATTTATTTCAATCGCTTTTTCGCCAAGTTTACTCTAGTCATACCTTATAAGAAAACTACGTACGCTGCCTGAGGCTCTCTAGAATGGGGAAACACCTCGATCGGGTAGCCTTCATTATGTATGCATGCATGCCGCAACATAAAACTCTTCTATTTCCTGACTTATTGGCAAGTGTTTTAGGGGCATAGCACAAACGTTGCTCACGGATTTAAAGTTTTCCAAACGCATTTTATACTTTTTTAAACTTTCATTAACAAATTTAAAATTTTAGAATTTTTGTTTTTAATTTGATCTCGATTCATTTAAAAAATTTTTACGGATTTTTTCGAACATGCTTTTATTATGCCGCTCACCTTTACCTTTTATAGAGAGAGGTGTGAATTTTAATACAGCTACATTTTTACCTGTCCCCATTTTTCTTTTAATTTCTCGATCAGAATTTATTTTGTAAACTTCAAGTAAATAAATTAATCGCGATAAAGTGAGACGACGGAAACTGTCAACAAATCGACGCCATATCGACGAATTGCTCTCCGAAATTGGAAGATGCTGGGAGTTCCCTGAGCTCTGTTAGGCCATGGAATGCATCTGGGCAAAGGCTCTTTCATTTGCTGACTCTCCACGGGCTTACTATAGCCTAGACAGCTGACAGGAATGTAACAAACACAGATGAGCAGGAAGGTGACTATACTTCGTCCAACAAGAGAAAAACAGGGTGTGTTTCCGGTCTGATATCGACTACTCACTCATCCACAATGTTTTGTGGGATCTCTCCTTCAGCGGCTGCAGAAGTCAATTTGTTATGGCGACGCCCGTGCAACAACTCTTCAGCCAAACAAGGAAAAACTATTCACAGCCAGGCTAGGGAGATTTGTGTGGAACGTATTTTGCTACTTTAAAGGAAAATAGTGTTTTAAAAGCTCATCTGCAAGTTTCCAAAGCAACGCAAGTTTCTTTTTCTTGCGTTCGAACAATTGTTCAAGAAGGAAACGAAGCATCTTCATGCGAAGCTACCACCTCCTCTCCTCGCTTTTCGACTCCTGAAAAGAAAAGGCCCAGGGAATCTCGAACAACGATATATATAAAATTGAGTTAAAAGATAATTTTATGACGTGTACAATATTTTTAATTATAATTAAAGCAAAGCAACTGAATAATATTAAAGCTTCTGCTGTAATATTATAAAGCGCTTCTTCAATGAGACATGAGACAGAAGTTATTAAGCGCATGAGGCCCCCTTTCTCTGATTGGCTAATCTGAAACTTCCTGTGACACACCCTGTTTTTCTCTTGTTGGATGAACTATAGTGCATCAGCCTTCAACCATCCTCCTCCCCTTACTCCTCCACCTCTACTTTTAACAGTAGTCTTTCGCCCGTTGGCGCGCCCCCCGTGGGGTTTGTTTTTACACAGTTTCCATTTTTTTCCTGCTATTTTTGAGCCACGTTTTTACAACCTCTGGCAATTAAGTTTGGTGAATGAGTTCTCACAACAAAATGCAAAACAGATAGAGCCACATTTACTTTATTGTCCTTCGAAATAATCACCCTGGAAGGCAATACACTTTTGGGATCGGGTGTATAAGTCCTGGAAGCTCCTTAAGGATGGCTTTAAGTTCACGTGTCACATTTGCTTGAATGTCTGGAATAGACAAACACAAACATCCATATATCCATGGTGGGTTTCCAACCCCCAGCTCCAAAAATTCTAAGAATTGGAAAGTCTACCTTCCAGCTCTGCATCCCTGCTGCCAACCAGTTTTAAATTCAATATAAAAATATTTCCTGTTGTTTGTATGAAATATGTAATAAACTGCTCATTTATGAAATTTGTTTCTTCCCCATGTTTTAACTTTAAATTTTAATTCAAAGTAAATATAGAATTACATGTTTTTTGTAATGAAAACTGGGAGCATGTAATGACATAATTATGGAAAATCTTAAAACACCTTAATTTCTTTTTTTACACTCTCTTATCTATTATTGAAAAAAATTATCTGTTTATTTAAATATCTTATCTCCAGATAATATACTGTATACAACTCAAAGACAAAAGTTTAGCAATGAGATTAATTCTAATCTCTATTAAACACAAACTTCAAATTATACAGAAAAAAAGAAACATGATTATTTTATAGACATTATACTGATGAAGAATAACATTATTACTTCTCAATGCATTATTTACAACACTATTGACATGTTAGTTTGTTTGTTTTTTAATGTTTCTCATTGTCACACGGAGACAAAAGTTTAGCAATGTTTAAATCTTGAGACAAAAGTTTAGCAAAAAAAGTTAACCATAAGTTTCTAACACCTTTATTTTTTAGAGCTGCCTATATTCTACGTGGCATTGAATCAACCAGTTTTTTACACTCCTCTGCTGAGATATCCATCCAGGCATTCATGAAGCTTCTTTTAGAGACTTCAGAGATGTTCGATGTGTCTTTCTTATCTTTTTTTATTGTTCTCTAGATGATTTCACTGCATTAAGGTAAGGAGAATTTCCTGGCCATTCCAGAACACCAACATCGTGCTTCCATAGCCATTCCTTTGAAAATTTAGCTCTATGAGCTGGTGGTCCATCCTGTTGGTATACAGGGTTGTGCATAACCTTTTGCTAGGGGTCTGGAAAATAAACAAAACTAAGTGGAATGTTCTGCGGTTGATAATCAAAAAGTACGTTTATTTCTGCTTTTATCACATCAATATTTAGTGTGGCCACCACCTGCTTCTCGAACAGCACGCATCCGTTTCGGGTAGGAGCGGAGGAGTGTCTCAAACAGAGCAGTATCGTACTCCATGTCCTTCAGCACAGATGTCAGGTGTCCCATTAGAAGGTCTCGAGAATACCGATTTTCACCACGTTCTTGAATCATTAAAGATTCCACTGCGTCTTTTAACACGGCTCCAAAATGTTCAGCAATGTTTAGGTCAGGGGATGCACCGGGCCATTCGTTTGATGAGAAGAAATCGATAGCACTTTCTCTTAGGATATGCTGTGTTGCATTAGCCTTAAAGCAAGGTGCCTTATCGTGCAAAAAACAAACTTCATGCGGGTCGATAGTGTTGTTTGGATCTCGAAGAAACGGAAAAACATCATTTTTTAGCAAATTTCGAAAATAATCACCATTCCATGACTCACCCTGCTCCTTGAATCTCCACATCATTCGCTTGGCGGTGAAACACACGAAGATGCCAATGCAGTCAGGCTTCTTGGACAGCTCTTGATAGTGTTCATCGTCAGAAGTATCTGTAATCGATAAGCTCCAAACCCTATCGTTTTGGTAATTCGGACATCTCATAGTCCACACAAAGAACTCGTCGCTCGGGACAAGGTGCATGAAGTCGTCTTCCACCCAATCCCGCAGGTAGTCGCAAAACCAGAGCCGGTCTTCGATGTTTAATGCGGTCTTCATCGGTTTCGGAATAACATGGAATGGCTTGATGTTTGCACGCTGACGATGTCTTTGAACCGTTGAACGAGAAATTGTTTTTCCACGCTTGGCTTTAATTTCTTGTGCACCGTTGACACAGCTGCGACGTCTTTTGCCACTGTTATTAGCAATGATGTTTTTGCTTTCCTGTGATAATTTCTCGGGCCTACCCTCAGCAAATTCGGCATGGCAGTTATCATAACCTTTCTTCCAATTCTCCGTCGCCCATCTATCCGATCGGTTTAACTTGTTCGCAACCCATTTGCGATTAATAAAAGACGCAGCTGCTTCCATTGCCTCTCGATATGCATTTGCACGAACTCTATCCATGAAACGCTGCTCTTCACTGTCATTTATTAAACCAGCCATATTTGTTTGATACCAATAGACGCACAATGAACTACTCTCTGCCAAAGCGTCATAAGAGTGTGCTACAACGCTGCGGTTTAAGTCGCAGCCCCCTAGCAAAAGGTTATGCACAACCCCGTACACAATCCTTTTCAGGAAAATAGAACTGCACTGTCAGAATTAGATGACCATCCATGATTTTTGTATATTTCTTCACATTAACATTGCCATCAATTAGGCAAAGGCTTCCGAGTCCTTAAGCAGTAAGATAGCCACAAACCAGGAACTGATGAAGGAAATTTAACAGTTCCTGAAATGCATCTAGAAGATAACCCTTCATGTTACTAACGAATGACAGTTTCTTTACCATCATTGATTGCACAAAATCGACATTCATCAGAAAATATAACTTTTTTCAGTCCATTACATCCCATTCAGAACATTTCTACACCACTGGACACCTTTCTTTTTCATAGTGGGTGTGAGTAAAATTTGTAGCCCAATTCCTTTATGCGTCAAGTCGTCCTTTTTGAAGAAATATTTTTCTTAATTATTTTACACCATTCTCTTATGTCCCTTGCTATATGCTTATGCATTCTGGTTATAAAATGTTTCAGCATAGTCAAATTGTGTTTTGTTGTTTTTTGTGGACATCCAGGTCGTGTTGTACGTCAATAGTGTTGTCCTCCTGAATTTTGAGAGGGTCGAGAAAACTGGCTGGGTTAATCTGCAATTGCTTGCAATGTCCCATTGATTCATTCCTTTCTTGGATAAATAAACAACTGCCTGCTTAATCTGACTGGTCAGTTGATTTGCCTTAAACATTCTGAGTCTTCATGCATTCACTTAGGTACCAGTACCAGTTATGCTACCAACCCATCACCCTTTCAATAAATGTAAAATCTCATTAATTTTCATGTGTTATAAAAAAACAGGATTTTACTCCCCACAAAACGGAAATTGTTAAACTTCTGTCTCAGAGTTTGCATATTGCTAAAGTTTTGTCTGAGGGTGACAAGAGGCGTGTTTCAGAACTCGAGGCAATCAAGGAGTACAAGATTTTTCTGTTTCAAAACTCGAGATATCTCGTCTAGATATCGCGTTCGTGACGCAAATTTGACGTCACATACAGTAGATTAAAGTGAGGAGAAGGAGACTTCTGAAAATCGTCTCACTAATCTCGAAAGTCTCATTACACGTCATAACACGTCATTATTCTCACATTCCGTGCAGATCTTACATTCCTCTAGTTTTTAAATACCTTGGATCATCAAGATGGCTGCCACCAGATCAACAATCACGTTAACTGACGAACATTGAAATTTCTAAAAAATTTAAAATTGGGAATCAATCAAGGCCTTACCCAGGGGAGGGCTACAGCACCACCACCCCCCCAAAAAAATTTCCACTTTGTCAACTATAATTCTGTTGCTTGGACAATTTTTATATGTAAAATAGGTTATTAACTTTAGATTTAAAAAATCCCATGTAAGGTCATAAAAACCATATATTTGTCGCTTCGATAATATGCCATGTTTGATTATTTTAAATTTGGCTAAAAACCGTGCAATCCTGCAAACCATGTTTCTTATTTTTGTATTATAATAATTCTTTGTATTCTCTTATTTGATATTTAATTCTTTATAGTACTTATTCCTTTTTTTAATGTTATCCAATTATTATTGAAAATATTTAAATAAACAGATTTAATTAAGAAATTGTTCAAATGTAGCAAATGTATGATTTCGATAAAATCGAAGCGCCATGAATAGATTTTGATGACGCTTGCTCTCTCGAGATTTGCTGTTTCAAAACTCGAGCTAAACTGTGAAGTTTTCGATAACGTTGTGGTAGATTTTTTTGCTCCACCCACTGAGATCTCCTCGAGTTCTGAAACACGCCTAATATTGCTATCGCTACCGCTAAAAAAAATAGCCAGCCATTGCTACCCTTTGTGATGTGATGCAGTAAAGAGAAGGGTAAAACAACTTTTTAATTTAATCGGAAAATAAAAATTATATACATTTTTCTCACATTATGTCAAATTATATGATACAGTTTAAGAAAACACAAACATTTATTTAACAGAACATTTTATTTTTTTTAATAGTACAAATTTTTCAAAAGTAGATGGCGGTAGTCTGTTTCTCAGTGAGGTTAAAATCAATTTTCCACAACTGAACAAATGCTCAACTGGAGCACTAGATGTAACCAGTAACGTATCAGATGCTTGTATTGTAGCGTAAAAATTTTTTTTTATTACTAGATATTTCTGAAGCATTTCAACTTCCCTAGAAGGATCTGCCAAGTTTAAATCATTCAAAAGAGCAACAATTAGAGGTTTAACATATCTTGAATCTTTCTCTGTTTCTTTCAATTTTTTCTGAATGGACTGGATTTGATATTGAAGTCATCTTCTACATCCTTTATATCTATCTCTGCTACTACATCTAAAGTTTCTGAACCCATCCCTACACAGCTGTACCTACATATACAAACATATTCTGAAATAAATGAGAAATCTTATAATTGTTATCTCAAAGAGAAAATCCGCATTCGCACTGAAAAAAACACAGACTTTTCCCGGTTGATCACATAATTTTCCCTGATCACTAGCACAAAAGAAAATCTATTTTGATAGAATATTATTGACATTTTTCAAATTCTTTGTTCCAATTTCGCAAAGTTCACTGACTTTTCCCGGTCGCTAGTAGGGATGTGCAATATTCTTCGCTATCGATAAATATCAGTCGTTTCCCCTTGCAATTTATCCCTAAATAAATATCACCTTACGTGCACATGAAAAGACGTTTGATAATCTAAAATCTTTCGGATTGGTTTCTTAATGGAACCAAAAAAACGCTCGAATTAATCGAAATAATCAAATAAAATAATCTGATATGTCGAGTTGGAATATAACTTTTTTCATATTTTTAGCAAATTTTCAGTGAAATATCGCTTGAATTTATAAAAAAGCTAGCGACGCTTTAAATGCGCTAACTCTGTTTGGAAAATAAGCGCGTTATGAAATCGCTACAATAGCGATAGCGACGCTAATAGTAGCGGGCTATTTTTAGCGGTAGCGGTGCCAACACTGGTAATATGGGACGCTAAAACGAAGTATAGTATAACCCTGTTATTACGATCCCCTTTAGTAAGTTTTCCTCGGCTTTACGTCCCCCCCCCCTGGCCCCAGGCCCGTTAGTGCTATTTCTATGTAAATTTGACCTGTTAATACGATCTTGCTTTGAATCCAATCCTTGTTAATACGATTCAAAATTTCAGGACTTCATCCTCTGAAATTCAGAAACAATAAATCTGATTGGCTCGGCAGCCAGAGAGAAAAACGATGACAAAATTCGTGATTCGTTCTGAACTCTACGGTGCTGTATTTATACTTGTGTGTTTCTATCTTTCAGTTCATTCATTTCGTGTCAACATGGCTACATCATCGAAGAGAAAACGCAATGATCTTACGCTCAACAAGAAATTAAGGATTCTGGATATTGCAGAGAAATCAACACTAAAGAAAAAGGATTTGGCAAAGGATCTTGGTATTCCCTTAGCCTGGCAACGCTTATAAAAACACTGATAAGATTAGACAACAAGCAGAAAGGGCTGCAACTCTGAAAAGAAAGCAGATGCAGACAGCTTCACACGAGGCTATGGTGGAGGCACTGCAAACATTGTTTAAGCAGGTACAGTAAGTTTTCATTAAAAGTGAATCTGAAACTGAAAGTATTTTTTTCAGTACAGTACTTACTTTTTTCAATAGTGTTTTTGGTCATTCCTCATTAATATGTTAAAATTTCTTGGTCTCCTGAAAAAGGTAATAATGTGTTATACTGTAGTTCGAGCTTTGGGGGTTATGTCTGCTTTATGCAGCAAAAGGGGTTAAAGGTGGTTTCACATCTCGTCTTTGTGATTAAATTATGGGAAAATGTTAACAGTATGGTGTTATTTTAGACATCTACACTTTATAGCTTTTAGTATTAGTGCTTTCTTGTGATTAAAATACAAGTAAAGAAAAAAAAAAAATTATATCTGTCCTTTCCTTTGAAGCTGGCATGGCACCTCTTGGAAAAACATGACTCGAGTTTTAAACAGAGCTTAAAAATTAATTTAACAATTGAAAGTGCTTATGTCTGTTACTCACAAGAGGTGCAGATAGAAGAAGTGACACTAGCAAATAAATGATTTTGGATATGTTTTCAAAAAGAGACCAGTAACCTTACAAACACATACTTCTTTTCACAAAAGCATTTTGAAATGAGCATCTAATCTAAGACAACCAGATGCTTTTGACAGAGATCTGCTGAACCTTTCTTTGGTATGTGTAAATGCTTTATTTAATATCGGTTGTGTATGAATTTGATGGTACAGTGCACTTACAGACATGGCTGTGTTGATAGGAGGGAAAGTAAATTACTTTAACTGATGAATGTTTTCTATTTTGATTTATGAGCCAGCTGAAGAATCTAATGTAAGTCCAGAGTATTGCTGTATTTAAATTTTACGTAGGGGAATGTTGTATTGTTGACCAAAGTGTTACCTATTAATTTTTTCCATGAGGTATGTTTAATCAAATCGTAAGATCTAGAGACCTGAGCAAAATGATCAATTAACGGGTGATACTGCCTAGATGGGAGAAGTATGATATTAAGTTAATTTAGTGTTTTTAATAGGTAATACTTAATGCCTGAAAGGTGATAGTTTCAAATGCTCACCCAATGTGTCTGTTTTGTAACTGTATAAAATTTTGAACTTTTTCAGGTCCTAGAAACTTTTGTTATATTTTAGTGTTATCCAAATATTTTTAGTGATCTCTAAGGAGTTAATGTGTGAAAATTAAAGAGCTCCAGCTCTACGATAATGACTTCGTAGCAAGATTTCAAAGTATGCAAAAGTTTTGAAAAAAAATTATTTTACTCGAAGGCAAAAACTAAGAATTTGACGATACAACGTGATACCCAACAACGGACATTTCAAGCGGGAGGTGTCTGCAAATTGTTGGAAACGAACTGGAGATCGTACCACGAGATGCCTATGTCAGTGGAAGGAGAAGGAAGTAAAAGTTTAGTTTTGGAATTGGATTCATCAAAGAGTTGGAGTGAAGTGAAGACTGCAGGATAGGCCGTTTTCTGTTTAGCTGTGTAACAGTACAGTGGAAGAGAAGTCGAAGGTGAAGCAAGAACGGGACCATAACATTTCCTAACTCCTAGAGCACATACTCTAATTCTGACAATTAAAGGAGAATGGATCCGAAATTAAGTCATATTTTCTTGAATATTTTTCATTATCCCTTTTGAAATGATTTTTTTTTATATTTTTATTGAAAGTTATAAATTTTCAAATCAAACATGGAGCAAGGTAGCTACTGATTTTCCATCGCTTCATGTGAACCATAAACAGAGCCGCTTCTAGGATATTATGAATTAAATGGAGAAGTGAGAGTTTTTTGAATTCTGAAAAGTAATATAAAGAGAAAAACAAAGAGCAGAGTTAGAAATGTATCATAAATTAAAATGTTTAATGGATTTTCTTACAATGCAAATAAAGTGGTTATTAAGGAGGTAATTTTAAATATGCACTTGAATAATTATGCATAACAAAAATATGTATATAAAAATTATTTTGCGATATACATATAACAGCATGTAAGCAGAGCGATTTTAAAATATATTTTAGATTCGTTATTCATTTTAGATCATTGCAAATTGGATAAAATGAAGTTAGCTATAGTTAGGGTTTAATTTTGTTTAAATGATGTTTTAATAGTACGAAGGGGAAAGTAATCTATATAATGAATGCTCAATAATCTGCAAATGTCCATGATTACTTATTGAGATTTCTATTTTTTTTTAAAGGCAAACTTCAACAGGGTGTGTCTGTTCAAAGGATATTGGATGACATTCGAAACATACCAGAAAATTCTGAACTCCAAAGAAGTCACCTAACAACCAAGACTGACATTCATAATGTGAAGAGGGATTTTTCAATTTATAACTCAAAATACCATGATAATGACGTTATCAGTGTCAAACTATGGACTGAGAGAAATAGCAGCTCATTTCTGTATTTCAAAGAAAACATTACGAAAACTTGGAAATGACAGAATCTGTATACAGGGTGTAACTAAAGATGTGTTACAAACTTTGGGGAATGATAGAACTGGTCAAAATAAGCATT
>JAHWFO010087125.1:738697-780188 GCA_023313115.1 Rhysida immarginata
AGTAATAAGTTTGGGATATCCTAAACTTTTGAGACGCACTGTATGAGGTGGGGGAGGGGGGGGCTGCATTAATAACTCCAAAAGGGCTCATCAGAGCCAAACAAATTACGCAAAAATTAATGTGTCTTAACATGAGGAGTTCGTACATGTCGAATTTATTAAGTTCGCTGGTATGAACGCCTCAGCCATTTCATTTCTAGAAAAACATTAACCTAAGAAAGCTTAACTAATTGTCATAAGAATACGTCATTGCATAGTATAAGGTACCCTCTAATTGTGTATTATTTCATTTGGTTTTGCTGTTTCCGTTTTGGACGAGTTAGCTGTACAAAATTACTCATGTACGTACAGGAGAATTTTTTTTCTTCAAAATTTCAATCTTCTCGAATCATGAACTTTTAAGTCGATTTCAAAATTGGGGAAACGAGTGAGTGATCGGCCAATTAGGATATGTAACCAAATATGCTATTATTATAAACTGTAAATGACTGTGTTTATTTGGGGAAAATACAAATTTATTTTACGATCGTAAGTTTCGTCACTTTCATCTCGGACTGAAGAAAACTTTGGCAAGTTCGTCCTCTTCGTCCCTCTCAAGTATCCCTTTCGTTTCTTCTCGTCTCTTGCACGTATGGATGGATTTTCAGCTCGCATCTCCCCCTTCCAGGAGACTAGCTGATTGGGATGAAAATAGACAAACACAAACATCCATGCCCTTGGCGGGATTCGAACCCGCAACTCGCTGGTTACGAGAGCGGCAAGACCTGCGCCTCAACGCTCTCGGCCTTGCACGTGTAGATGATCACGATGATGAGTCTATGTTTTTTTTTTTAAAAAAAAGTCGCGCATGCGCGGAAGGGGTTCACAATTTCTGCGAAGATCCTCTCGCATTGCATTGAGTTGAATATGCTGCATGTTATAAACAAAAACTTACGAAAACAATTCGATTTCTTTTTTAAAGAAATCTTTATATCTCCATGAATATACGTGCTATTCTCATATAAATGAAGACGGATAAGTAAAAGAAGCTTCTTAATCCTATGCTAAAGGTACCACCCATTAAATTCTATTTATTTTGCTTCCCCCTCTGAACAGCTTATAGAAGCCTTTCAGCAACACAATATCAAGGACATCACTTGTAGGTGAGTGGTCACAGTAATAAGTGTCGTTTACAGGACCTTTCGCAATAATATCAGTTTTGCTCGGTATATATCTATGTAATATGACACCGTTCTGATTATGACGTTTGGAGTTCCACTGCGAGTGCTTAGCATTCAAGTCTCCCGCCATTACCACTTGGGTGAGTAATAAAGAGCCAGGAATATAACATAGCCAAGAATAGTAACCATGATAATAACAGAAGTAACCTCCATTCCTGTGAGGTCTTCCTGATGCTGAATGCCTTTTTTAACGATAATTGCCGCACCTCCAAATGAGCCCTTGACATTGGGAGTAATAATTCTATCTTTGCGATAGACACAGTAGCCCGGGATTCTGAAGTCTTGGCCCGGCTTTAGATTTGTCTCACAAACAAATGCCACGTCTATATCCCATTTAATTAAATAGATATAAAACTCAATACGCCTCCGGGAAATTCCCCTGGCGTTCCATATGACGCAACGAAGCTTACCTCTGTCAATAATAGTATAGCGTCGATCAGCCATAATCTCAGTGTTTGCTCGTAAGAATTCCACTCACTTGTGGGTATTTTTTGCCTAATTCATTATACAAATGGAATATACTGCCTAGTTGTTTGCACATGTTTTGTATGTCATTTATGTTAAATCTTTTATCCGTTTTCGAGACTATTGAGGCATAGGATGTCCCCGGCGTAACTTGGTCGGGACTCGTTTGACTCGATTCATCAAAATTGACATATTTGCTTCGGTTCAAAAAATAAAAGGGGGGGGGACAGAATTACGGACCACCCTGTATATCTCGCCATACGTATATTTACCATCACTTGTTTTTTGGCTTGCAGTGCCACTTAACGCTTTGCCTGAGTGTGGCATGATTTGTGTGGATGCTGCTGCACAATCGACAATCGATCAGTGTAGTGAAAAAGGTAGCACGAGTGGTCTAGCAGCCTTTAGCTCACTTTACACGCTCGCCCAAAAAATAAACCAAATAAGGTACACTGAAGTAGGAAAGAAGCCTGATGAACCTCTTAAGTCATCCAGAGAGGAGTCCCTTCATGGTAGGGACGAGAATCGGATTGTGGATTGACGAATAGCGAATCCGAAAAACTAGGATCTAGCAGATCCAGTAGTTGGGAAATTCGGCCTTGTTAATGTTCTCGAAATTGACATCCAAGATATGACGGGGTCTTCGAAACCTGAGGGAACTCCTGATAGTGAGTGGGTGATCCAGGATTCCAGGGTATTTTCATGATGTTCCATCTTGGGCAGCATGTTCCTGAGGAGTGCTGCTGCACCTTATTTATAAGCTTATACCGGGGTGTCCCATAGATGTCTGATGGATTTTGAAAATCAATAAAAAAAAAAGACGGAATGCGATAGATATGTATCGTTTGCAGCCTTATGCTTAGGAAATCAGGGAATTTTATCCCACCAAATTTCAAATTTAGTTAACATTTCTACCAAGAGATGGCGCTGCAGGCGATCTGTAACAAGCTGATAGCGTGTGCTGTTGAGATTGCAAGTCCGCTCTACCAAAATGTTTTTTTCAAACGGGGGTTACATTGAAAATGTCATTGTTTAATTTTTTGCAACAGTCCCTGCAACATTTTCATACCGGTTTTTATTTTTTCATAGTTTTCAGTGCCACCTGTGGGTGAAAATGTTAACTAAATTTGAAATTTGGTGGGATAAAATTCCCTGATTTTTTAAGCATAAGGCTGCAAACGATACATATCTATTGCATTCCGTCTTTTTTTTTTTATTGATTTTCAAAATCCATCAGTCATTTTTGGGACACCCGGTATATACTCTATTGCGAATAAAACACCAATGGGAGGCCAGGGCCAAATTTCGAAAACGGTTTGGCTACTCTATCCAGTAAAATAACAATATGGCCTAATCACGCCTCTGGTCTTCCATTAATCTTCTCGTCTCGTCCTCGTTTTAATAATTGTCTAAAACCAGTTTTTTTTTTTAATTGGACAATAATTTCGCCCAAAAATCGCAAATTTGAAATTTTAGTAGCCCAATTCAGTCGCAATCGCAAATTCGAAATTTTAGTCGCAATTTGATCAAAAAAGTAGCCCAATTTGCAATAATCGCCCAACCTGTCAACCCTGCGTCCGCAAGTTCTGCCCAGCTGTAATGTTCCATTTTCCGCTGGTGATTAGCAGCGATCTCAGTCGTGACCACCGAGAGACAAGGCCTGAGCGCGGAAATGTCATAGATTGGTTGGTTGGTTGGTTGGTTGGTTGGTTGGAATTTTAGGGCGGCGGCTACTATGGCCATTTTGCGCCCGACAGAAAGTTTAAAAACCCACAGTTTATGGGCCAAAAGTTTAAAAAATCAGATGTAAAAAAACACATAAAAACGTGAATGACAAAGATGGAAAAACAATAAAAATTATGACTATGAGATTTTAAAAACCCTAATAAATTTAAAAAACCGACATTTTCCTCCAGGGTTCTCCCGTAATAAGAAATATTTGTATAGGTTCTGTGTAAATCATTAGTGTGTAAAGGGCACTAAATGAAACCTATACTTAATGATCAAATATATATAATGCAAAAGCAATAAAAAGATGATTATATGAATTTAAAAACATGAATAATTTTTAAAAAAAGAAACACTTTTTTAAAAATTATGGGGTTGTTACCCAACAAAAAATCTAAGGAATGATTCAGCCCTAATGAGCGTCGTAGCTTAGTGTGTAAAGGGCACTGGATTAAAATATGCTTAATAGTTAGCATTGCTCCACAAGAACACAATGGAGCTGGTTCTTTTTTTAATAAATGGATGTGAGTAAGACGGCTGTGACCAATCCTAAGCCGAGTAAGAACAACATCTTCCCGCCTATTTGTTAGACAAGGTAATGACCACGGTGTGATGGAACGCTTGACTTCAAAAAGTTTATTAGCTGGGTTAAGAGGCCAAGACTCCTGCCAAGAAGATTTGAGTTTCTTGGAAATCACCGGGTGTAAATGCTCGGGGATTGACAGCAATTCCGAGATCGGTTCCCGAGTAATAGCGTGTTTTGCCGCCTTATCGACCCGTTCATTTTGCTGGATACCCATATGACTAGGGATCCAGACAAAATGAATTCTGGTACGTTGGGAATCCAAAAAATGGAGGTATTCCTGGATTCTTTTGACAAAAGGATTTTCAGAATTGAAAGATTCCAACGATTGCAAAGCGCTCAGAGAATCAGAGAATATCCAGATGTTGGAATTTGGATATTGAAAACAGAACTCTAACGCTTTGGCTAACGCAACCAATTCCGCTGAGAAGATGGAAAACTCGTTTGGCAAATGATAGGAGAATATAGTATTATCTATAAGGAATGCACAGCCATCTGATTTGGACCCATCTGTATATATGTGGAAGCCATCAGGAAGGGTTTCTAAAAAAACCTTAAAAAGTGCGTTAATTTCGGCTTCCAAAAAATTTGATTTTTTCCCACCGAATAACTTGTAATTTACATCTGGTTGGGGAAGAATCCACTGAGGGACATCTCTGACCTCTCGGCTATGCATGGCTGGAAATGAGAGGTTCAGGCTCTCCAGAAGATTCTGGAACCAATTGTTGATGCTTCTATAAGAGTGATGGAGAGGGATTCTAGGTTTACCAAAAAGACAGGCAAAAGCTGGGTGCTGACTTTCACCATATATGCGAAGAGCATATTTCAGGAGGAGTTTGGCTCTTCTTAACCATAACGGGGGTTCAGAAGCATCTACATAAAGGCTCTCTACCGGACTTGTTCGGAACGCTCCTATAGCAATTCTTATGCCTAGATTGTGGACGGGGTCTAACAGCTTCAAAGTACTTTTTGAAGCAGATGCATACACAATACTTCCGTAGTCCAATTTAGATCTAACTAGAGAGCCGTATAAAAAAAGAAGCATCTTCCTATCGCACCCCATTTGGTAGCGGAAATAGAGCGCAAAACATTCATGGCTTGTAAGCATCTCGCTTTTAAATTACGAATATGTGGGAGCCATGATAATTTTCTATCAAATGTCAGACCCAAGAATTTATGTGAGTCCACCACTGAAATAGGGGATCCATAAAGTGTAAGGTCTGGGTCTGGATGGAGACCTCTCAAAAAACAAAAGTGAACGGCCCTTGTTTTTTGGGGTGAAAATTTAAATCCTACTTCGTTACTCCAGGTTACAAGCTTGTTGATGGCCAGTTGCAGTTGACGCTCAATAAAGAACATTGAGGACCCTCGACAGTAGATGGCAATATCGTCAACGTACAGGGAATAGTTCACAGTAGATGGAAGTTGTGAACAAGCCTCATTCATAGCAATGAAGTGTCATAGATTGTTATTCATCATTAGAAGGGTATTGTTACTCTTATTTCTACCAATAATAAGTCTTAAATTAGCCCTTCTAGGGATGATGTAACAATGCATGTCGTTTCCGCGCTCAGGTCTTGTCTCTCGTTGGTCACGTCTCAGTGCAATAACTGTAGCAATGCACGTGCAATAAACAGTGGAATCCTCCGCAAGAACGTGATGATAATACACATAAAACGTGATAGCTTCTGAACAATGTACTTGCGGTTTCACATTGTTTTAAAAGAAAATGTTCATTCTAGTCACCTCTGTCATTGCTTACAGTTATATCAGAATCACCCTGTATAAATCCGAACTCTATTGATAATGTATTTCTAAGAAAAATAAGAGACAGTCTTTCAGTAGTACTTTAGAGAAGCCATTATAGATTCGACTGCTTTTGACATTTATTCCCGCATACACTGGTGAGTATACAATAAAGGTTTCTATAATGTTGTATTGAACTTAGAATACTGAGAAAGAGTTCTATTCAACTCTGAATGGAGAATTGGACTTCAGTTAGTCCGATTCAAATTTCTTGGGTTAGTGATGCCGTTTTCTCTTCCGAGTGGCTGTTAGAAAGTAGTGTTGAGCCATGTCTATGATTTTTCCACAGTTCACTTTATCTACTTCTTTATGTAAAGCGAAACCAACTTAAGCCAAAAATTAATTTAAATCGGTCCTACATGTATTTATGAAATTAATAATTAGGTCAAAAGATTAGTTCTTATTATTGCACTTTAGTGAATTTAGACAAAATAATGCGTAGTAGTAGCAGCAGAAGATTTATAAACGGTAGTAGCAAGTATTGTTCTTCCAAGTTCACATCCGTAACGAAAGCTTGGGTAAATTTTCGGTATCTGCACAATCGCAACCGCGAGTCAAATCGCAAACGATCATGCGACCAAGGTAAGTGAATTTATTTTTTAAAGACTGGGGGACTGTGCCCCCCAGACCCCCCCTCTAACGAACTAATGTATACCCCAACCTATTTGGTTACAGGGGGCAGTTGGTTCCCCCCCGGCCGGTTACAGGAATCGCGACAATTCAATTTGCGGATTCAGTCATCGTGCGGTTGTGCAGATACCGAAGATTAACCAAAGCTTGTTTCTGACACATGTGGAACTTAATCCAAGTTCCTAAATTGCTTTTGACTATCTATCTGCATCACTCTTTAATTGTTGAATACTGATGAAAAATGCACTATCCCATCACTAGGGCCATTGAGTCGTGCTAAAAATTAGTTTTGATTGATAAACTTTCTATAATTCCAATCTTTTGAAACGCGTGTTTTCATTATAATAATCTCACACATTCAATGTAGTGACTTTTTCATATTTTATTTTGCATATGTTGAGTAAATTTCATGAGTTATTTTAGGCAAGTTTAGTAGCTGTCATTTATTTTTACGAGTTACGAACAGAGTGGAGCAAGGGGAAGTAATTCAACAATTATTTAATTGATCTGATGTAGTATTTACAAAAATATCAAATTGTTGAATAAGGATAATAAATTGAAAGGTTGAAATATAAATTGCTAGCCCAGTTCGAAAGCTAATTCTTTAATCCTTTGAAATCTTCGAGGTGTTATCTCCCGGACGCCCAATGCCTGTCTTGCTTTTAACGGGACTGGGCGAATGAACGGAACTTGCACTCGCTGGGTCAGCCAAATTCTGTCGGCGCCAGGGTTTGTTGTCTCTCACCGCTAAACTAGAAAGCGGCGACCTTACAAAGTTTGTCGACCGTGCGAAGGCGGCAGTGGGTCGAAGAACACATATGTTAGTGGATAATCTAAGGTCTATGAATGGACACAATATTACGTGGCACTTAACGAATATCAATGCCAATTTATTAAATCTAACTACAGTACCCTTAGAAGGTGATCTGGCATTCAAGCGCGGACATCCTGCAGGGCGCTCCGCGAGTTTACCGGCTATATCATTAATGAGGATCACTACTTCCAATGACTCGAACTCCCACGGGAGAGTATCAAATTGTACTGTATGCTCAGGCGGGGCTCGCTGGGTTAATACAGGATACTCCGAAGTGAAGAGTTGTGGAACGGCGGCATGCGCTGAAGTGGCTAGTGGTGGGACAGTCGCTGCTGCGTTGAGGCAACAAGAGGAGGCTGGGACATTTGACGGGTTGTGAAGTGGCATCTGCAATTCTTTCTGCGTCGGAGCGGATGCCCTTCCAAATGCGGGTCACTGGCAGTAGGAGGGTCAAAGCCACAATTTATATCAAAGTCTGGTCCAAGTTCGGTGAGGCTTAACTCAGAATAAATATATGCTGAAAAGTTGCTGTCACTTAGCCCTGGTATGTTAGCACTGTCCTTTTCCGTTTGCACCTCCTTTGGAACACGGGGCTGCCCGGTTCCCTCTCCGGCGGCGGCGGGTCCTAGTGATCGGTGAATTTGAGGTTGTCTCCGATTACGTCTTTCGGGCTGTGGCTCCCGACGCCTTCGACACGTATAGTTAGACCGGCTAGCAAATCCACTTCGTGGCCTAGACGTCCTGGGCTCCGTGCTTAATTTAAGAGAGACACTGGCATTAGTTTTATTCGACTTAATTGTTTTATTCGGTCCTTTCATTTGGCGTGCCAAAGTGAAATCAGCACATCCTCGTGGTCCTGGTTGCTCCTCATCAAGTGTTGGCCACTTACTCTGATTTCTTCGCTTCTGCCTTCTCCTTTTATTCAGGCCCGGAGGATTCTGTGCCGAGATTGCGCACTCGTTCCTCCAGTTGCCTTTCTTCATTCCTCTCTCTCTTTCTGGAGCGGTTCGATTGCAACCGGGGGTGTTTCTCTTCCGTGCTCCTCTTGCCTTCTCTTTCTTCCATGCCAAACCCTCGGAGTTTTGATTTTTACTGAATCGCTTCTTCCGAGGATTTGACAGTAGGATTCATTTAATTTAGCATATCCCAAACTTTGAAACATTGATCTAACTGGCGGCACCTTCCTCTATCCTAGGAAAAGTTGACCTTTCTCAAGTAGACTAGCAAAGCATTTCTATTGATAACAATAATCATAATATTGTACTAAGATTCATGTTGTAATAAGTTGTTTTTTTCTTCTCGATCTCAGGACAATTGTTTTGCTGTAAAGTTTTAAGAAAAAAGTGGAAGACAGAAGTTGGAGAAGAATACTGCAAACACAGGTACGGACACAATGATCTTCACTAGCTTTATTAAAGAAAGAGTACAAACTCTAATGATTAACACTTCCTCTAGATGTTACAGGTGAATTATCTTGAAGTAAACATGGCAAACGAGAAATTGGTTTTGAAGCTGAGGTCGCCAATGACGTTGCGGAGCCTGTGCCTCGAGCGAGTAGCGCGCATGGCGCTGCAGTTCAAAGCCAACAAGGAGAAGGAGGACATTTCGTTGCCATTGGCTTTCGAATATAACCATTTCATCGACGTCCCCAGCTCCATTATCGAAGAGATCATAACTAAAATAGCCTCCGAGAACTTCATTAGACAGTACAGAATTCCTAGCATCGCGTGGAGAGCAGTGTTCAGAATGTTGCTGATCAAACCTATAGAACGCTTTGAATTCTACATCACTGAATCCAACATGAACGATCTGCATGGAGCATTAGACATGTTCAAGCTCGCCAACACACAGCTCAAAGTCTTGAAGTTTACAGGCTTCTTATCCACATTTGAAACAGAAGGACTAATTTGCAGAGAACTATTAATGGCGATGCCTTCCCTGACGCAGTTAGACATGAAGAACGTGCATTGCGATGATGCATTTTTGGAGATGATCGGAGACTGTTGTCCTCATTTGAGGTTTCTTTCAGTGAGTGTCCATAATTGCTCTAGTGTAGGGCTCAAGAGTTTATGCACGAATGCCGACGGCACCATTAACAGATGCCAGAAACTGCATACGCTGAAAATAGACGATTACTTCATAACCGATGACATTATAGACGGTATCGTCGTCCTCTTGCTCGGCCTGCCCGAGTTGGCTGTCTTCAAGTGCGATACAAAGGCAAAGGCCAAAGTTTTTGAACAACTTCTACGCAACAGCAGACACGGACAACTGACTAAGTTGAATATTAGGGCGATTGAATACGATGATTATGACTATGACTACCCTCTTGCTGGTCTGGCTCAAATGTGTCCACATTTGGAGGTGTTAGAGGTATGCCTAGAAGATACAGAGTCATCGTCCGTCGAGTATCTTCGAAGGTGTCCGGTCATGGCTAACCTCAGAAACGTGACTTTTCACATATACAACGATTATTGCGATGAGTCTGCCCTCGAAAATTGCGTCGTCCCTTTCTTAGAGAGAAACGGGAAATTCCTACAAGTGTTGCGTTTGGAGAATGCTCTAGACGTCAACTGCACAACCATCGACCACTTGTGTCCAAACCTCAACAAACTAATTCTTAAAGATATCTATATTGTAGGCGGAGTTCTTTCCCCGACGCCTTTGTTTACTAAACTGGACACTTTGGAATTCTATGAGTATATAGATGACCGTGAAACCGCAATCGTCGATGTCATCCAGTTGTTATCCAATATCCACAATGTGCGCCACCTGAAGGTTCACTGTCCCTCGTTGGAGAAAGAGCAATTTCAGGATATTATTTCATGTAAAGGCTGTGATCACCTGCTTTCCATTGACATAGATTCAGATTATTTGAGTATCAAAGGGGAGGCGTCAGATACGGGGACTCCTCTCTCTGACACCCTACGTACGACAGTGTAACTTCAATAAAGCTGCCATTTATCATTTCAACTGTTTTGTCCGTTTCTTTGTTTATTTCGGAATAGTAACTTGTCTCATTGGTCAACAAGAGTAGTTAGTCCTCAGATGCGTGCACGTTTATTGAATGCACGGGGCCCCGTGGAATGGAATACTGAAGAACTCATTGTATTTTTTATTTCGTTTGTATTTTGTTTCTAAGAATCGTCAATCTTATTTTCTTTTTTGCATAATATGGAATACCGCTTGGGTTGGTTAGGCTTCTTGACTGCCCCAGTGTATTTCATTTGGAGTTTATTCTGATTAGATGAGATGTGTGAAAGCGCTGCTTTCGTCCCATCCTAACAAATGTACACTTCACTGTTCGATTGTCGATTGTCGATAACTGGCTAAAACATTCAGCATCATCAACTTAAATCGGAAAAAGTCCTCAAATACGTTATACAAAAAAGAAAATAAGACTGACGATTGTCAGAAACAAAAAACAAACGAAATTAAAAACACAAGGAGAAAGAAAATTATCACATCTTCCAGTAGTCCGGGAAAGAGACGTTGCTAATATCTATAAAACTGACGTCAAGAACGTGCCTCGGTTTACGATACTTCGTATGCCAGTTCATATTCAATGAGTTCTTCAGTATTCCATTCACAAGTTTATTGTCGTGAGTCTTCATTTTCTGTATCATAATCAAAAGGAGATCCTGTATAAACTTTCCGATATGGGCCATGTTTAAATCCATGTGGATGGATTGGTTTTTCACCGTCCTTCTGTCCAGCTGAGCAATGGTCCTCATGGTAACATTCTGGAATGACTGTAGTTCACTCCATCTGGTTTTACAGATAGTCGCCCACGCAGGCATCCATAGACGAGTATGGTCCGGATAATCGATTTGTACAGAAGTAGCTTGTTGTCAATGCTGAGGGCGCTGTTGCGACCCATGAGAGCTATGATACTGTACTTAGCCCTCTTCGCTTTCTTCAGAGCATAGGACATACGCCGGTTCCATGAGAGTCTTGAGTCAATGATAACTCCCAGATACTTGTAGTTGTCCACCCAGTCCAGTTTCTTATAGAACAGAACAAGAGAATCTGGGGGATGCTTGAGCTTCCTATTGAGGTACAAAGCCTTGCACTTTCCCACGTTAAGGTTCAACTTCCAGCAGTTAAACCAGTCTTCGAACTGCTTCAAAGCGCACTGCAGCCGAGAGATAACGAGCCGGCTGGTGTGCCCATATCATAATGGCAGTATCATCCGCATAAAAATACAGATTACAATTATCGGGTTTCGGGAAATCATGTAAAAAGTAATTAAATAGCACAGGCCCGAGGACAGAACCCTGAGGGACAACACGGGACGTGAAAAGATTTTCTCCAACTTTGGCTTGATAGGATCTGCCGTCAAAGAAGGATTTCACCAACAAAATTAAATTGGCAGGGAACTCGTCTCTGATCATTTTGTAGACAAGGCCCTTATGCCACACTGGTCAAAATCTTTACTGACATCGAGAAATACCACCCCACAGTACATGGAGACGTTCAGAAGGGTGCTCAGGTCTTCAACGCGCCTCCATATCTGTATCGGGCAAGAGTGGGCAGCACGAAAGCCAAACTGCTCTTCCCGAAAAAGGTCATTTGCTAGACATTGGTCTTGGAATCTGACGAGAATCGTTTTCTCTAACACTTTGGACATCGCGGGTAGCAGGCTAATAGGTCGGTAACTCGCCGCAATCGCAGGATTTTGCCCCTGCTTGGGGATACTCAACACAATAGATTGCTTCCAAGCCACAGGGAAGTAAGAAAATTTCCAGCAGACGTTAATGATATTAGTGAGATAGTCAATAAAGTTCTTCGGGAGATTTATAAGGGCGTTATTACTCACCTTGTGTCTTCCTGGAGCCTTCTTTTTTAGTTTACTTATGATGGTGGCAACCTTTCCAGCCTCGATGCTGTTCTTCGTTAAATGCTGTGGGACTTCATCAAAGTTGACAATACCTTCTTTCACACGCTGAGACATGATTTGGCTCTCGGGCTTATCGTTGGTAAGAGTAACAAACTGCATTTCCAGTGAATCTGCAATGACTTGGGCCTTGTCCTGATCAGTTTGCACATAGTCACCTTGTGGTGTACGGAGTGGAGGAAGCGTAACATTCTTCTTCTTTTGTAAAGCTCTGACCATACTCCAAATGGAATTGTCGCGAGCCGACAAACTTTTGAGTTTTTCATTCCATCTATCGTCACGAAGCTCTTTTATATCCTCTTTAACTCTTCGCACTAACCTGTTGTACTTGGTTTTGAGCCAAGCTTCACGATAGCGTTGCCATAGTCTACAGGTCCTGTTTCATTCAGCAATTAGGCGTTGGATTCCAGGAGCGAGTTGGATTCGATGAGAAGGTTTATTCTCTGATGGATACTTACTAGCTTCTATGGCACTGTTACTACATCTGGTGATGTCATCAACAAGTTGATCGACGTCAGGATGGTAGCCATAGTCCTTAAGAATATCTCTGTAGAGCTTCCAGTCTTGATGATGTACGAGTTCCTCTCGGAAATTTATGTCAACATTGTCAAAGTTCAACGCCACAGGCTTGTGGTCAGAAGAAAGGTCATCAATCGTGAAGATATTGTACGGTTTTAAGAAACCCTTCAAGAGCGAGATGTCCAAAACGTCACTACTAGGGGAGTGGTCGCAGTAGTAGGTGTCCTCCACAGGTCCAGCAGCGATGATATCATTTCTACCTTGTATGTACCTATAGAGAATCATGCCGTTGTAGTTCTGCGTTCTGGAGTTCCAGCTTGGGTGTTTGGCATTTAGGTCACCAGCCAGGACGACTGGAGTGTCACCACTGAAGAGTTCATCAAGCTCGCAAATGTCAAGATAATGTTTAGGTGAATTGTAGAGTGCCACGAACTTCACTTCATCACAGGAGACGTCATTCATAATTATGGAGGCCGATTCCATACCTGCATAAGACTTGGATACTAATTCTTGGTGTGGAATTCCCTTCTTAATGATGATCGCAGCGCCCCCATTTGAACCATTCGATCCTTACGGTACACACAATAGCCAGGTAGCTTGAAGGCTTGGTTTGAGGTGAGTTTCACAGAGGAAAGCAACGTCGATTTCTTGCTTTATCAAAAAGTCGTGAAACTCGATACGCTTTCGGGGAATGCCCCTAGTGTTCCATATCACGCACCGAAGTTCACCTTTGTTGATTACAATATAACGTTGTGCAGCCATACTAAAATTAATTGGTCGTAAGGAGCCCACTCAACTGTGGGTAACTTTTGCCTAGATTAGAAAACAGATGAAAGATACGTCCTAATTGTTTATACATACCTGGTAGGTCGTTGATGTTGAGGCCTTTTTCTTCCGGCGTAGACACAGCGGCAGCATAGGATTTGCCTGCTGTCACTTTAGAACTAGACAGCCTTTGAACCTGGGGGTATTTTGGACATTTCGTGTAGCTTGATGTGTGCTGTCCACCACATCTGGTGCACTTTGGGGGGTCTTGTCCTTTGATCTTGGGGCAATCTCTTGACTGGTGCCCCTCAGCACATTTATTACAACGAGGATCTTCCGTGCAGCCCATGGATACGTGTCCGAAGCGCAGGCAGTTGTAACACTGTAGTGGCTTCTTGTTCCCTCGAAAGGCCTTCACTGAAACTGCCAGCGGCCCAATACGTGTTATGTTTTTCAATGACTGATTGTGTTCGGTGTTCGGAAGTAGAACCAAAACCATCGGCATATCAATGGATCCTTTGGCTTTCCTCAATCGAATAACTTTTTCCGGGAAGTAGTTGGCTCTTTTTAGGTCTTCTGGGAAGTCATCGAGGTCATACGTAACATCCACATTACGAATTACGTGTTTCAAGACCTTCTCCGACTTCAGTTGATGATGCTGAATTTTTAAAAAATTATCAGACTTAATTCCAGAGACTAACCTGTTGTGTGTTTCTTCATCTTCACATTTAACTTTGACGGTATGAACGGTGATCTTTTCCACTGGATCGTGCTTCTCGAGCTCAGTTAAAATCGTCTTAAACGGGATGCCATGATTCCGCACGATAATTGGCGGTACATACCTCTTCGTGATCCTATGGTCTTTATTAGCCGAGCGACCTTGTACATTCTTCGGATTCCTCATTCTAGTCGCGCCGACGACTTCTTCGTTTACTCTGGACACGGTCTCTAGGTTATCGACCCTCGTGCCTTTTCTGAATTTTTTATTAGCAACACCAATCCAGGGACTGCTATCCACTTCTTCATCGGTTCCATCAGAGTGACTTCTCGTATAGCCACCGTTTGTCGAGTAGTCACTATTTTCAATTATATCTATAGACTCTAAATTTTTAGCACAGGCAATATTATTAAAAACATTACTTACCTTGTTGTTATCAACAGGTGTATCTTCCTTGGAGTTACCTGCCTTCGGAGACCCGGAGCATTTCCCAAAGGCTTCCTTCAGTTCGCTTATCTTTTCAATGACATCTCTACGAGAGTCCTTGATTTCCTTGTTATTACCTTCGAACTTTTCTTCAAAACTTTTATGTAGGGATTCGACTTTTTTTTTCAGTGCCCTATACTTAGCATTTACTTGATCCCGGAGAGCTTCTAACATTTCGTTGAACACTAGGTCAAAAGCAGCAAACCTAGCATCCAAGCAGGCATCCCGGTAGGCCTTTTCGCAGGACACATTTTTACCATCTGCCACTGGCAATGGCACATTAGCTGACTCCAACGTGGTTAATTTGGAGGAAGCCATCATAATCCTAAAATATAATTGTATAGAACCAGGGAGGGGGGAGTAACCTCGCAGCTAGTTGTGTGCTAAAGAAGCCGTCCTAAGAAGGACGCACGTATCTTTAAGGAAAAAAGAAAACAAGTCAGGTTTGCGAGAAAGTTAATTCTACGCCAAGGACCCACTCGTGAATGGTTAGAATAATAATAGATAAGAAAAGTCCTTAGCTAGGTTTGCGAGGAAATTAATTCCAACGCCAGGGACTAGCACATAAGACGTAACAGAAGGTGAATATCGCCCTGAAAAGGAAGCACCGGAAATGAGAGTAATGAAATGATAGCTGAAAAGAGAGTAGAGCTAGTCCTGTGACCTATCCTCGGATGCGTATCATCCAGGATCTATCTCCCACTCACTCCGACAATCGACAATCGAACAGTGAAGTGTAATACAAAAAAGAAAATAAGATTGACGACTGTCAGAAACAAAATACAAACGAAATAAAAAATACAAAAAGAAAGAAGATTATCACATCTTCCAGTAGTCTGGGAAAGAGCCGTTGCAAATATCTTCAAAATTGAGTTAAAGAACGCACCTCGGTTTACGATACTTCGTATGCCAATTCATATTCATTGAGTTTTTCAGTATGTTTTTCACAAGCTTATTGTCGCGAGTCTTCATCTTCTGTATCATAATCAAAAGGATATCCTCTATATACTTACCGATATGGGCCATGTTTAAATCGAATTGGATGCATTGGTTTTTCACCGTCCTTCTGTCCAGCTGGGCAGTGGTCCTCAGGGTAACATTCTGGAATGACTGTAGTTCACTCCATCTGGTTTACAGAGAGTCGCCCACGCAGGCATGCCATAGAGGTGTATAGTCTGGATAATCGACTTGTACAGAAGTAGCTTGTTGTCAATGCTGAGAGCGCTGTTGCGACCCATAAGAGCTATGATACTGTACTTAGCCCTCTTCGCTTTGTTCAGAGCATAGGACATATGCTGGTTCCATGAGAGTCTTGAGTCAATGATAACTCCCAGGTACTTGCAGTTGTCCACCCAGTCCAGTTTCTTATTGAACAGAACAAGAGAATCTGGGGGATGTTTGAGCTTCCTATTGAGGTACAAAGCCTTGCACTTTCCGACGTTAAGGTTCAACTTCCAGCAGTTAAACCAGTCTTTGAACTGCTTCAAGGCGCACTGCAGCCGAGTGATAACGTGAGCCGGCTGGTGTGGCCAAGTCATAATGGCAGTATCATCCGCATAAAAATACAGATTACAATTATCGGGTTTTGGGAAATCATGTACAAAGTAATTAAATAGCATAGGCCCGAGGAGAGAACCCTGAGGGACACCGGCCTTTACAACACGGGGTGTGGAAAGATTTTCTCCAATTTTGGCTTGATAGGATCTGCCGTCAAGAAAGGATTTCACCATCAAAATCAAATCGGCAGGAAACCCGTCTCTGATCATTTTGTAGACAAGGCCCTCATGCCACACTTGGTCAAAAGCCTAACTGACATCGAGAAATACCACCCCACAGTACCTGGATAGGTTCAGGGGGGTGCTCAGGTATTCAACGAGCCTCCATATCTGCATCGGACAAGAGTGGGCAGCACGAAAGCCAAACTGCTCTTCCCGAAAAAGGTCATTTGCTAGACAGTGATCTTGGAATCTGACGAGGATCGTTCTCTCCAACACCTTGGACATCGAGGGTAGCAAACTAATAGGTCGGTAGCTCGCGGGAATTGCAGGATTTTGCCCCTGCTTTGGGATACTCAACACAATAGATTTCTTCCAAGCCACAGGGAAGTAAGAAAATTTCCAGCAGCCGCTAATGATATTGGTGAGAAAGTCAATAAAGTTCTTTGGGAGATTCATAAGGGCGTTATTACTCACCTTGTCTTTTCCTGGAGCCTTCTTCTTTTTCAGTTTACTTAAGATGTTGGCGATTTCTCCAGCCTCGATGTTGTACTTCGTAAAATACTGCGGGAGTTCATCAAAGTTGAAAATACCTTCTTCCACACGCTGAGACATGATTAGGCTCTCAGGCTTATCGTTGGTAGGAGTAACAAACTGAATTTCCAGTGAATCTGCAATGACCTGGGCCTTGTCCTGATCAATTTGCACATATTTACCTTGTGGTGTACGGAGTGAAGGAAGCATAACATTCTTCTTCTTCTGTAAAGCTCTAACCATACTCCAAATGGAATTGTCGCGAGCCGACAAGCTTTTGAGTTTTTCATTCCATCTAGCGTCGCGAAGCTCTTTTATCTCTTCTTGAACTCTTCTCACTAACCTGTTGTACTTGGTTTTGAGCCAAGGTTCCCGATAGCGTTGCCATAGTCTACGGGTCCTGTTTCTTTCAGAAATTAGGCGTTGGATTCCAGGAGTAAGTTGGATTCGATGAGAAGGTTTATTCTCTGATGGATACTTACTAGCTTCTATGGCACCGTTAATACATCTGGTGATGTCATCAACAAGTTGATCGATGTCCTCTGTACAGTAAGCAACGTCGGGATGGTAGCCATAGTCCTTAAGAATATCTTTGTAGAGCTTCCAGTCTTGATGATGTACGAGTTGCTCTCGGAAATTTATGTCAACATTTTCAAAGTTCAACGCCACAGGCTTGTGGTCAGAAGAAAGGTCATCAATCGTGAAGACATTGTGCGGCTTGAAGAAATCCTTCAAAAACGAGATGTCCAAAACATCACTACTAGGGGAGTGGTCGCAGTAGTAGGTGTCCTCTACAGGTCCAACAGCGATGTTTAGAGCGTAGCAGATGTTTACTGGGATGGATAAACATGTTTATAGAGGGTAGCAAGCTAATAGGTCAGGTATTTATATAGGATGTGTGGGATACAGAAACAAATAGGAAATATTGATATAATAATTGAATAGCCATTGGATAGACATAAACAGATATTGAATTTGATAGGAAGATTGTAGGAATGCGCGGACCTAATAGAGGGCTACGTGGGTAGCATCCGGTTTTTGTTACTTGTTCGTGCTTCAGCCTTGATGAGTACTTGGATTAGGTCCTCTCTTTCAAAGAACGTCTGGTTTTTGAGTAGTGTTGATGGTTGCATTTGTCGTCTTTTCGTGATTTCTAACTTTTCATGTACTAGGACCTTGGCTTTGTTGTTGCTTGTCCAAATGACAGACATGCATTCCTCTATTCCCAACAATCTATGCGGCGTATACGGGTGCGTTATCGCCGTTACTCCATGACCGTCTATGCTCCTTGAATCTAATGTGATTTTTCTTAGAATGTATAGTCCCTTCGCTCTGAAGGGTTTCTTCAAACCGTACAATATCTTCACGATTGATGACCTTTCTTCTGACCACAAGCCTGTGGCGTTGAACTTTGACAATGTTGACATAAATTTCCGAGAAGAACTCGTACATCATCAAGACTGGAAGCTCTACAAAGATATTCTTAAGGAATATGGCTACCATCCCGACGTTGCCTACTGTACAGAGGACATCGATCAACTTGTTGATCACCAGATGTATTAACAGTGCCATAGAAGCTAGTAAGTATCCATCAGATAATAAACCTTCTCATCGAATCCAACTCTCTCCTGGAATCCAACGCCTAATTGCTGAAAGAAACAGGACCCATAGACTATGACAACGCTATCGTGAACCTTGGCTCAAAAGCAAGTACAACAGGTTAGTGCGAAGAGTTCAAGAGGAGATAAAAGAGCTTCGCGACGCTAGATGGAATGAAAAACTTATAAGCTTGTCGGCTCGCGACAATTCCATTTGGAGTATGGTCAGAACTTTACAGAAGAAGAAGAATGTTACGCTTCCTCCACTCCGTACACCACAAGGTGACTATGTACAAACTGATCAGGACAAGGCCCAAGTCATTGCAGATTCACTGGAAATGCAGTTTGTTTCTCCTACCAACGATAAGCCCGAGAGCCAAATCATGTCTCAGCGTGTGGAAGAAGGTATTGTCAACTTTGATGAAGTCCCACAGCATCGAGGCTGGTGAGGTCGCCACTATTATGAGTAAACTGAAAAAGAAGAAGGCTCCAGGAAGAGACAAGGTGAGTATTAACACCCTTATAAATCTCCCGAAGAATTTTATTGACTATCTCAGTAATATCATTAACGTCTTCTGGAAATTTTCTTACTTCCCTGTGGCTTGGAAGCAATCTATTGTGTTGAGTATCCCTAAGCAGGGGCAAAATCCTGCAATTTCGGCGAGTTACCGCCCTATTAGCCTGCTACTCTCGATGTCCAAAGTATTGGAGAAAACGATTCTCGTCAGATTCCAAGATCACTGTCTAGCAAATGACCTTTTTCGGGAAGAGCAGTTTGGCTTTCGTGCTGCCCACTCTTGTCCGATGCAGATATGGAGGCTCGTTGAAGATCTGAGCACCCCCGTGAACTTCTCCAGGTACTGTGGGGTGGTATTTCTCGATGTCAGTAAAGCTTTTCACCATGTGTGGCATGAGGGCCTTGTCTACAGAATGATCAGAGACGGGTTCCCTGCCGATTTGATTTTGTTGGTGAAATCCTTTTTTGACGGCCGATCTTATCAAGCCAGTGTTGGAGAAGATCTTTCCACGCCCCGTGTTGTAAAGGCTGGTGTCCCTCAGGGTTCTGTCCTCGGGCCTGTGCTATTTAATTACTTTGTACATGATTTCCCGAAACCCGATAATTGTAATCTGTATTTTTATGCGGATGATACTGCCATTATGACATGGGCTCACGTTATCACTCGGCTGCAGTGCGCCTTGAAGCAGTTCGAAGACTGGTTTAACTGCTGGAAGTTGAACCTTAACGTTGGTAAGTTCAAGGCTTTGTATCTCAATAAGAAGCTCAAGCGTCCCCCAGATTCTCTTGTTCTGTTCAATAAGAAACTGGACTGGGTGGACAACTACAAGTATCTGGGAGTTATCATTGACTCAAGACTCTCATGGAACCGGCATATGTCCTATGATATGAACAAAGCGAAGAGGGCTAAGTAAAGTATCATAGCTCTCATGGGTCGCAACAGCGCCCTCAGCAATGACAACAAGCTACTCCTGTACAAATCGATTATCCGGACCATACTCCTCTATGGCATGCCTGCGTGGGCGACTATCTGTAAAACCAGATGGAGTGAACTACTGTCATTCCAGAATGTTACCCTGAGGACCATTGCTCAGCTGAACAGAAGGACAGTGAAAAACCAATCCATCCACATGAATTTAAACATGGCCCATATCGGAAAGTTTATACAGGATCTTCTTTTGATTATGATACAGAAGATGAAGACTCACGACAATAAACTTGTGAATGGAATACTGAAGAAATCATTGAACATGAACTGGCATACGAAGTATTGTAAACCGAGGCACGTTCTTGACGTCAATTTTGAAGATATTAGCAACGTCTCTTTCCCGGACTACTGGAAGATGTGATAATCTTCTTTCTCCTTGTTTTTTATTTCGTTTGTACTTTGTTTCTGACAGTCGTCAATCTTATTTTCTTTTTTGTATAATATGGAAGACTGCTTGGGTTGGTTAGGCTTCTTGACTACTTCAGTGTATTTCATTTGGAGTTTATTCTGGTTGGATGAGCTTTGTGAAAGCGCTGCTTTCGTCCCATCCTAACAAATGTACACTTCACTGTTCGATTGTCTTACAGAGATAATGCAACTTGTACGAGGTTGTTCAAATGACATTACAGTAGGTGTTCAAAATGCCGATCCTGAGCATCGATGCAGGTGTTTAGTCTGCGGTCGAGATTCTCTCGAACTGAGGTGAAGATGTGGGTGATCACGATCTGGAAAACGCTGTTAGTAAATCTTTCCCACTTCAGTAGCATTACCCTGTGCCTGGCCGTAGACGAGATGCATGTCCGACAGCTACGCATTAGTCAAGCGATCTATTGTACGACAATGGAGTTACATGTTTCGTTTCCTGTCCTTTAAAGGAGAGAACACGAACAATTTACATGATTAGATCCTAATTTACATGGACCCTATCATTGCCGTCCGTGTAATGCACATCCATTCCTACATCGTACAAGTTGCGGACTCATGTTTATAGGAAAAATATTGTTCCCCGCTACAAACTGTACATGATATTTTATTCTTGAGCTACTTTTCTGAATCACCCTGTATGAAATTCAGGGAAAAAAACTTAATGAAGAAGAAATTTAAGGGAAAAAAGTAAAACATCTCTTCACGGAGATCATATTTTGCTATTTCAAAGTTTATACTTTATTTTCAGTTACTTAAAGACGTTTCATATCAAGATAGTGTCTGGAGTTTAATTTTTATCTCTGTTTATCAGGTAATATTAAAATGAGGGAGAGTAAGTTCAGATAATACTGCGTCGCTGTTTACATTCTCACTCAAATTGAAGAGCAAATTGAAGCCTAGACGTTTTCTTCACTGTTTTACTCTACAACAGCCATTTTGTTGTATAGAACATGAGACTCTTGTTTTAAAGAGAGAGATATAACAGTAAGTTCTTTCTGATCGATTTTTAATATAGCTAGTAGGTTGGGGTTTCTTAATTTTTTAAATTTCTTTGCTCTTTCCGCCAATTTAATCACAGAGCAATACCTGGTAAAATATTCCATGGTAACGTTGTTACGGAGAACAATATTGACAATTCTTAGCTAAGTTATTTGTTCTATTCCACGATATTTATTAAAGAAAATCAAAACCGAATTAATTTCATCATCATTTAATTATTAAATTTATTGCGTTTCCGTCTTATGGACTTCATAATTACATTCGATAATGTTTTTATATTAAGAGATTGTTACAGAAGCCTATTTATCCCTTTCTTATTTTCAAATTAGATAGAATACATACTTGAAGCGCCTGAATGAAGCATATCAATGTCTACAAACCTAAGCTTTCTTTTCATTAATTTTTAATTATCCGAGAAATCTGTTGGCTCTTATGAAAAGTTGACTATATGAAAAATCTGTTTATCAGAACTCAAAATAACTTTCAGTGCATAATGTTTCGCGTATTATGAATACATAATACATAAGAAGAAGAATACATGAAGAATACATAAGCGAAATTAAATTAAGTTCGTGAACGAAATTTCCTTACTTCTAGCTCCTCAGTCCTCACTGCACTGTACTTCAACCGACTTCATCATTAACTATTCCATATGTCCGAAAATATGGTAAACGACAGGAAATAATTCTTTGGGCTGCTGTCTGAATCAGTTGAACACTTTCATGGTTGTTTCGATTAAGAGGACCAAACAGTTTCATCGATTAAGTTTCATCGTAGATGATGTTTAAGTAGGCCGAACACATGGAAGTCGCTTGGAGCAAGGTTAGGGCTGTACGGAGGATGCTAGAAGACTTTCCACTTGATCTATCTCAGCATCTCAGTTGTCTTGTTGGAAATAAGAGGATTTTTACAATCTTCTGGGATACGAGGGCACACACCTTTTCATATAGCCCTGATTTTGTTCCTCACGACATCTACGAGGGTGGGCTGAAAAGTAATGCCTCCATGGCTGTAACTTTTTTATTTTCTAACCGATTTTCAAATTTCTTTTTGTATCTGATACTCACATTTCTCCTCTATGTAATGCACTATTCACTTTTCGACATAGTCCCCATCCCTTTCTACGCACTGTACCAACGCGTGACTAGTCGGATGAACCCGTCGGAGGGGAATTCCGGGGTTGTTGTCGACACCAAGATCGAACAGCAGGTTTTACCTCGTCGTCAGAACGCAACTCATGCCCCTTAAGGTGCTCTTTCCTCTTTGAGAAGTGGTGAAAGTCGCAAGGTGCAAAGTCTTTCATCTTTGAACTGTAGGCGCTGCAACCCCCTCTGATGTGTGGCGATCGTGTGCGGACGGGCGTTATCGTGCTGCAGAAGAGGATCCAAAGCTGCCATTCAATCTTCGTGTCGACGACAACCCCGGAATTCCTCTCCGACGGGTTCACCCGACTAGTCACGCGTTGGTAAAATGCGTGGAAAGATAGGGACTATGTCGAAAAGTGAATAGTGCATTACATAGAAGAGAAATGTGAGGAGTATCAGATACAAAAAGAATTTTGAAAATCGGTTAAAAAATAAAAAAGTTACAGCCGTGGAGGCGTTACTTTTCAGCCCACCCTCGTATTTGTTCGATCCTCTTAAACATCATCTTTTGGCCGATGATGAAAGCTGTACAAAGGGAAGTCATCGCCTGGTTCAGACAGCAGCCCAAAGAATTTTATCTTGCTGGTCTTATGCGGATTGTGAATCGATGGGACAAGTGCCTCAATGTACAGAGAGCTTATACGGAGAAATTAATAAAAGTAAGTAATTTTCAAATCAGTACTCTTATTTATCTCATTTCTGTATTGAATTGTAAATTACTTACTGACCTTCTCCACTCTTACAATTACTGCACAATATAACAATAATGTTGAAATGTATACCTTTTTTTCGGACAGAAGGATGTCTTCTTTCTATCAAGAGACGATTAAAACATTGGGCTTCTTTTATTTAGTAATTAGATGAAATGCACTCAAATAAAATGATTTATACCATCTCTTAGTAGATTTCGGATGTTTGTGCTTGAACTAATTTAAATTCTCATTCAGTTTACTTGAACAGAAAGAAATCCGTAAAAGCAAAATAATAAAAAAAAAGATTTCTTGATAGGATATAGGTGTCATAGTTCTACTTTATTTATAAAAATCATATTTTAAAAGTGGCAAATTAATTTTATTTTCTATTGCAAGTTTTAAATTCAATACTTCTGTCATTAGCAAATTACTTAACTGAAAAAAAACAACAACATCCAAACGGTATATTCTATGTTAAAGTATTAACTAAATATGAGAAAAATTTTCGACGTCCTTTCTATAGATTTCTTATCAGTTGGATAATTACTTTATAATATCTCAGTGTTTATTATAAAACTAATCACCCGAGGAGAAATCAGTAAGTAAGTTACAAATTGATACAGAAATAAAACAAATAAGAGTACTGCTTGAAAACTTCTTTTATTTCTCCACATAATCTTTGGTACAAGGAGGCACTTGTCCCATCGTTTTACATGCCCTTTGAAACCAGCACCATAAAATTTTTTGGGCTGCTGCCTGAACCAAACGGTAACTTCTTTTTGTACTGCTTGAAGCCGAACAAATGGAAGTCGTCTGGTGGAAGGTAAGGGTTATACGGAGGATGCTCGAAAACTTCCCAGTTGAATTTTCGAAGCATCTCAGTTGTCTTGATGGAAATATGAGGACGTACATTATCATAAAATAACAACACGCCTTTGATGAGGAGTTCGGGTCGCTTCCATCAAATGGCTTTACGAAGTTTTATGAGGATGTTACCGTATGAGTCGGCATTTAATGTTTACTCTCATTTTCCGTATGTGATATGCCCTAGTGATCCCAGAACACGGTGAGAATCACTTTCCCGGGAATAAAGCTGTACAGAGCAGCTCAATGAATTTCATGCTGCTGGTTTTCAGGGGCTTGTGAAACGATGGGACAAGTGCATAAATGAATCTTATTTGCTTCATTTCTATATCTATTTTTAATTTACTAACTGACTTCCCCACATGTTATTATATCTTCAATTTCAAATATTTTGCATCTTTTCTTTCCATCACCTTGACAAAACTGGGAATAGATTGAGAAACCGCTTGGTGGGTTTTTCTTCAATAAAATGTATTGTAAAGCCTAAATATTTCATATGAAACATAAGAACGACAATCACACGCATGTCTTCTTGCGAAAGAGGAACCAGATTTTTTTATTTAGGCTATACAGAAACTGAAGACTTCCATACTTTAATTATCTGAATTTTTTGTTGTTGGACATTTGGTTTATAGTCCTTAGATTATTAGAACTATCAAGTAGTGTGTTTCCAAGTGTTTCAGTTATTATTCATCATAACCCTACTTATTTATTACAATAATGAAATCTGTTACTCTTATGCTATGGATATTCGTTGAGTTTAAATTTTGAAGTAGATTTTAAAGTAAAATATAGCTTATTATCTTTTAGTATCAGGAAAGATAATATTCTTAATTTGGTGTTTTATCTCTTTAATCAGAAAAAATTCCATGGGAGAGTGACAGGAAAGAGACACGAGAGACAGGACGTTGCCATTTCAAATTACCATATAAAGAAAGCAAATAAAGTGGGGTGAGTAGTTTTTATTTAACGTCAATGATTACAAATCGCAAGTCCTTTTTGGTTAATACATTGGCCAAGATCTATTTACGTTTTCCAGTAGTTCATAAATGGAGGAAAAAGTCTCGGCGATATGGAGGTAATGTTTGTCAGTTATCTTTATCTCCGCCTCCTCGATTACGATTTTAAATCTTGTGGAATTCCTGATTACCTTATCTTGTTAAATAATATATCTTCGTCTTAACATAATGATCTAGTTATTCGTTCATTACTATGAAATTTTATACAAATGATTTCTCGCTTTCTAATCTTAACAATTTTTTTTAAATAATAATAAAAATCGTTAAAGAATAATAATTGGATGTTCTATGAGGATTTTTTACACGCCATACCTCAGATGTTTAAATTGTTCATGAAAAATAGGAAAGAAAATTTCACAGCCAGCGATCGAACCAGGAACCTTCTGCTCTCCGTGCAGATGCGCCAGCCAATTGCGCCACTGCGGACATTGAAACATTACGCTATCTACATGCCCTTAGGGCTGGCTGGAGCAATCCCCCGCATAGAACATTCAATTATTATTCTTTAACGCTTGTAGGAAAGATAGTCTCAGCCTGCGAACGGGGACTGCTCCAGCCAGCCTGCTAGGGTTTACCTTCCATTCGGGCATATCTCCTGTCACAAACACGTAAAAATATTCAAGGAAAATGCCTAGAATAGCAGTTGTAATTCCTACAATGTCTACAAATGGGAGATAGCACAGGATTTGTGCTTGTTGTAAAGGAACGAGCAGAAGATTGAACTGCTTGAAAATAATTTATTCCAATTATTTATAGAGAGGTTGCAATATTTAATCTTCTTATACGTACATCTCCTGCTTAAGCACTTTTTTTTGTTTAATATACGTAAAGAAGTACACTCTTGACTGGAGTCAGACACATTAACTTATTCTGAAGCATAAGCAAAAAAAAATTGACCTTTGATATTAATGCAAGGATCATATCTAAATTCGGTTTTATCAAACTTAAGTAATAGATAGCTTAATTACACACGCATACATTGAATTAGAAAAAAAAACATTTAATTGAAAAAGTTCATTTTCTTATTATTTAAACCCTGCAAAGGGTCGAAGTTTCGCGAATTAGAAGTTAAAATTTTTCTTTAACATAGGATATAAGGAAACTAAACCGTTAATTTCATAAATCAAGGAAATCAAAGGATCTTGAACCCAGGAACGTGATGGACACTGAAGGTTGAATACTATCTAAGGTAACAAATTGGAGGAGGAAATTTACAAAGAACCATAGAATTTACAAAGAACCATAGAATTTGGTGACTGGTTATGGACTCTTGCTCTGCACCACATCTTTCAACGGCGACGCTGCTGTTGTTCCATTCCTGTTTCCAGGCTTTCCAGAGAGACCCTCAACGGTTGTTGGACGGCATGGAGAAGGGCTCGTTTCAATAATCCAAATCCATAGAAGCCCATCAGGAATGCATCTAGTGACTCGACAGGAATATCATAAAAGGGCGTAATCGTGAATTCCAGTTTCATTTTCCAAATCAAACATAAATTGGACAGTATGGCTGAAAGCTTTGTCTTGATGCAGTCAGACTTTGTTTTTGTCCTCTCCATAAATTGCGGGGATTTCCTCATGGAAAATTGGATTCAGAACTTCTTGCTGATAGTAACGGGAATTAACCTTCCAGTCCACTTTTCTGATTGTGGGAATGTCATTGTATGATTATCCTGCATTCATCATAAATCATTTAAAGAACTTTCCTTACATTCCTCGGAACACTTTTGATATGACTTCCACGTGGACGGTAGAAAATCGCGCGGTGTTTGTGGCAGTCATTGAGGTAGACGTGGGCTTTATCCAAATTACACGGTATTGTTCTGCTGCGAGGTAACCATTATAGAGGCTCCAGCAAATTCTCTTCCGTTCTACGAAGTGTCAAGGTAGCAGCTAATGAACATGACTCTCGTGAAGTTCTTACAATGTTTGCGATTCCTCTTTGGTTGCTGGATTTTCACACTCAACAACTCCTTGACTTTGCGAATGACCCGTGGTGTTCAGCTTGTGGGAACTCGAGGATTTTGCTGTTTCTGGCCAGTTGGAATTTACCCTTCCCAGTATTATCTTTTTCCATTCAGTACTGCCGATATGGTTATTTTCGAAACAGAAATTTCGTGTTTTATATGCGTTATTTATACCAGAATGGCTATAATTAGCGTCGGAAATGGCAGTAATGTACTCTTCACATTAAGTTCAGATTTTCGGAGGAATTTTTTCATGACTTTTACTGCTTTCCAATGAAACACAACGGTGCGTGTGTAATAGCATCATTTCACGTGATTTCTGTCATGCACACGTTCACGTGACTCGCAGCTTTTACGTAATAAATCGTTACCAAAGATCGTAATCAACCTTCTGTATTTATCTATTTGCACTAAAATTGCTTTCCATTTCATTGAGAGTTTTTTAATGGGAAGTTTACGACAAATAATGAATTAATATTTACAATTTATTAGTCGAAAACAATTTACAATTTATTATACAGTGCATATGTCATCAAGGTACAAGGTAAGAATAACAGGAATGTACAGGAATAGAGTTAAATAATAAACTTAAGAGTTATTTAATTTAGAATTTAATAAGAATTTCTGAAAGGTTCAGATACTCCTGAATATCATAAAATGGGTTAGATAAAAG
The DNA here is from genome assembly GCA_023313115.1 of Rhysida immarginata. NCBI lineage: Eukaryota > Metazoa > Arthropoda > Chilopoda > Scolopendromorpha > Scolopendridae > Rhysida > Rhysida immarginata. The sequence continues at coordinate 766,463 of JAHWFO010087125.1, forward strand.
CCAGTCATATACAACCAATTTGCATTTGTTTAGATTAACGTCATGACTGGTAGTTGGCAATTTATTGAATATCCTGATACTCATTGAAGAGTACCAGTTCTGAGACTTATTTAGTCTGCAGTAAGGTTGATCTAGGTATTGGCAATTTCTGGTAACATAAGAATGAATTTTATTTTTTGGAGAATAATCATTTAGATTTTGTTTAACCCTGACCAAGCAAGTATAGATATATAAGTTTATTACAGTAAGTATACCTTCTTTAACAAAAAGAGGTTTACAGTGAGCTAAGGAGTGGGAGCCAGATATAATTCTTACTGCCTTTTTTTTGTAACAAAAACATCCTGTCCATTACCCCATAGGGTAATACCATATAGGATTATACTATTAAAGAAAGCAAAATACGCATTTTTTAAAAACAACTTTGGAATTAGGTTTTTTAAATGTCGCAATAGAAAGATTACTCTCGATAATCTGCTACATATATTTTTAATATGTGGGGCCCATGTCAATTTCACGTCCAAAATAATACCTAGCAATTTAACACTGAATGAAGTGGATATGGTAAATTTGAGGGCTTCAGTGCAAAAATAGTCTAATCCATCATTGTGAGTTATTTTCCAGTAATCATGAATCTTTTCTTGGGTTACGTTTATTTTTTTATAAAATCCTATAATGTGTAAAACTGCAGAGAATGCAACTGTAAAATGAAAAAGCGTACCGTCTTCTTGGCGATTTCAAACATTTAGTTAACTTAGAATTGTTTATTATCAGATAATTGATAATTGCCGAACCTGTGAAGACAAGAGAAAAACAGGTTTATGTATCGGGTGAATTAACGAAATAAAATAACTTAAGATGTGTGTGTGGGGGGGGGGGGGGGGGGGAATACATTTAACTTAAAATTAAATATCTGGTTATACTAAAAAAATTATTTCCAACATCGTAAGATTATATTTATTTTAATGCAGATTTTTAAACAATTCAAATGGACAGATTACAAGTTGGCTCCTTCAGAAGTAAGTCGTTTTAAGGTTAATTATATTAGACTAATTATTTAACTTTTCCCTTTTTTAAAGTAATAATTTTCGAATTACTCTAGCAGAAAAAGGTAATATATATGGAGCTGGGGTTAGAAATTTCTACATGATCTTATGGCTGAAGTAGAAAACTGTAAAAACCTCATAATAAAAGGCCGAAAAAATCATTTCAGACATTACGGCGTTGCTGAGTTTTTAATTAATTCAAAATTCAATAAAAACCGCTTCTATATAATTTTATTGTGTTAGTCACTTGTTTATTTATATATCTATTGAAATATGTTGAATATTTACTACTATTGAATGTATTGCATGTCAATATGACAATGATATAAATGCCGGCGGCTGAAATCTATGTGCCTGTTTTTTTTTTTGCAACTTTTTTTTTTATTGAGTTTTGATATATTAAAGATTAAGCGATCTTATCGTCTGTATACCTTATATCAAAAGTTCCGCAAAATGATAAGAAACACTTTAACAAATTTCAGCTATCTGTATAAAGGAGATGAATTTTTAAAAACACTTCTTTATTATTTTACCGGGTCAGCCACTTGTCAGGTTAGCTTTGTTATTTGTGGCTGAAATCTGCTATGTTGATTTTTCATTGGCTGATGTTTTTACATATTTACTTTTATAAGACTCTTATCGCTATGTAGGAAGTCCCAAGAAATATTCTAATATATTTTTATAATTATTTTATTTTTCCTTTTCTGATATATACAGTATATTGTATTAAAGTAATCTTTATATATACACAGGGTGTAAATGGACGAAGTTTCACAAATTTAAGGATATGTAGAGGATGAAACTCTGAGCAAAAAAGTCTAGTCGCGTTTTTCGTTCTGTGGCTCCGTTAAAAAGTTATAGCGCTTTAAAGTTCGGTATAGGTAAGGAATGTCGGTATCGGTATCGGCCAGGGTGATTCTAAAAGGTCGTGCCCAAATAAAAAGGCAGGTAGAGGGTGAAATTCTGAGCAAAAAAGTCTAGTTGCGTTTTTCGATCTGAGGCTCCGTTAAAAAGTTATAGCGCTTTAAAGTTTCGTGACGTCACTTCCAGAAATCTATCTTGGTACAGACGCTGAGCAATTTTTAACTTAGCGCTATAATTTTTTAACGGAGCCTCAGATCGAAAAACATGACTAGACGTTTTTGCTAAGAATTTCTCCCTCTACCTGCCTTTTCATTTGGGCACGACCTTTTAGAATCACCCTGGCTGATACGATACCGATATTCCTTACCGATACCGAACTTTAAAGCGCTATAACTTTTTAACGGAGCCACAGATCGAAAAACGCGACTAGACTTTTTTGCTCAGAGTTTCATCCTCTACATATCCTTAAATTTGTGAAACGTCGTCCATTTACACCCTGTATAACGCACTTTCCGTCTGTTTGTTTGATTGTTTGTTACTCCATAACTTCTGAACCGGGCAACCCCCGAGGCTGAAATTTTGCACAGAGGACCTCGAAGACCCGGGGAGTGTCGTAGGCTAGGTCACGTTCACTTCCGACCTCCAGTTGGCCTCCTACGCTCTGCTAATCGATATTCAGATGGCAACAATATCGAAAAAATAGGAGATATCTCACCAACAAAGCAAGGCAAAGTTTGGGCCAACAATATGTGAGGCCCCGGGATTCTGAAATCCCCACCCTTATTTTTAGTAATACGCGAGCTGAGATTTAATAATTAAATATAAAAATTTTTCAGCATTTCTTTAATAGTTGTCAATTTAACTGGGGAGAAGTCTTAGTTCATAAAGAGACCTGTTAGAGTATAATTATTTTAATTAATATTAATCTTTGTTAGTATTTAAACAGTTTATTTAATTTTTATAAAGCTCTAGAAAGTTTTTAGAAAGGTTTTAGAACGGAAAGTTTAACAGTTAGAATTACACAGGATTGACATCTTAGTTTACTGAGTACTGTATTTTGAGACAGTCATAGAATACGCTGACGCACATTGTCTAGAATTTATGCAAATTGATGGTGGCATGATTTAGAAAGGAGGAGTTGACCTTTCTTTCCACCAATCACCTGTCTTTTACACACTGTTGTTCGGTTTACAGTTAGGGACTAGTGTGAGGAGGAGTTGATGCAGATAGTTTGTGAGAAAGTGGTCGGTGAGCAGTCGGAGAGGAGTCGAGATGTAGTTAGTGTTGAGAGTAAGTTGAGGAACTTGTCGGAGCAGACAGATGTAGACGTTGAGGTAGTTAGTAAATTGTTCGTGTGAATGGTGAGAATTTAGAGCGAGTAACCTGTCAGGGCGGACAGAGGCACTTAGTATACATTCAACAATTAATTCAATTTATTTACTGAGGAGAAACCCCTCTTTAAAAGAAGAGAATATTTATTCAACATGGAAGCGTGAAATAGAAGTCTAACTTTATTGACAAATTTCAGAATAGACGAACGGAGGCGAATGCGAGAACGTTAGATTGGGTAACACACAGCCGCTCTCATATCTCTCATTTCTCTTAGATCCATTTATTTGGTGTAGAATCAAATCATTAGAAATTTAGAGTTAGCTTTGGATATAATCAATCGTAATTGTAAATACATCATAAATAAATCAGTTGTTATTGTTTACAACCAGTTGTTGTCATTTGCACCCTACCCCCTTACGTTAGAAAACGATCGGGAGAAAAACCCGACGAACTTTGTGTTGTGGAAAAACCCATTCTCATTTAAAAAAGGGAGAGTGAAAGGGGAACTGGGGACCCTAGTTCGTTTGATGTATAAATCCATTCCCTAGAGCCGCAGGCTCCACAAATAGGAAAGTTGTCTTTTTATCAACAATCGGCTGTTTATTTTTCTATATTGCGTCAACAAGGGCTGATATTAAATGCTTGCTTTCAGGAGGCTTTAAGTTTTAAGGGGATTAATAATAATTATAAGGACGGCTTAAGTTACGCGGATGCCCCAAGCGGTAAAAATTTGGGGCCCTTAAACTGAAGTTAGGAGCCTCAATTTTGGAGCCCTCCAAATATACTGCTATTTGATTTTAATAATTAAAGCTTCCTTCCATATCAGATGAGTCAAAGATCAAAGTGAACTCAGGTACTATCAGACTAACGTTCTAACCCCTATATTTTTTGTAGTAGAGGTAAACAAGATATGGCTGCACTAAGACAAGGCGTCAAGTCCTGGAATTCATTCAAGAAGATACCGGAATCCGCCCCATTCTATTCAGCGACATACCTATGGATTTTTGTGGCTTTGTGCTGCTTAAAAGAGCCCTCAGAAAGAGACGACCGTGAGCAGTGGAGGGTCTTTGAAAGTGTGTCAACAGGAACAGCTATGAATTGATCTTGTTGTTCTGCATTCCAGCCTCATGCAATGTAAACTGCGATGCAGGGCAATAGCAGGAATATATGGCTACCAGATTGAACACATTCGATGATGGCGAAAAGGGATTCTCTACCTTTTTTTACCCTCTGTAACTTGTTACCATATATCCCTATCAACCTTTGTATAATGAAATCGCTCCAGCATGCCAAAGTTTTCCAGTTCATTGATACCTTCTACTTTATTCTTATTAAACAGTTTATTTGGTTTAAATATGTAAAATAGTTTCATTCATTTAGAATTATCTTGTAACTTTAACATTAATCACATTTCTTTATAACAATTGCAGGAGAGTGCAAAAAGCTCGTTTATCGAAGACTCCGTCGCGAAAACGTCGTTGACTTAGCGATAGAACTAGACGTAGACACGAAGGACGTAGACGAAATCATAAGAAAATGTGACGCGAAAGTACTTGGCAATACACAAATCTTCATCGAAGTCCTCGGGAAATGGGAAGAAAACTTGGGAGCAAAAGCTACGCTCGAAATATTGATAAATGCATTGAAAACAATCAACAGGAAGGATATAGCAGATGAGCTTCTTGAAAGTGAGTAACTACTGTATTTACAAAAAATACAATAATAAAATTGCTATGACATAAATATACTCATAAACTGCTAACGCACTCTAGTTTATCGTATACCGAATTTACACAAAGGAATATCGCAGTTGGAACAGTTTTTACCAGTCAATGAGAAGTATAACTTCAACACAAAATTATTTTTTTAAATTATACAGGGTGTTTCAAAATTATGTACAATAAATTTAGTGACATATTCTTCAGGTCAAAAGAAGACGAAAATGTTCTATAGCACTTTGTCTGGAAACGATTTATTTACGCGATACAGCCAACTAAACCCGTGGCTCCAAATTACAGGAATTGTTCAAAGTGCCCGCCACCAGCTCGCACGCACGCTTCGGCTCGTTGCATGAGCGACCGTCTGATGTCATAGCAGAGTTCGTCGCCAGCATTACGAACGGTTTGGCATGCATTTTCAATTCGTTGTCGCAGATCCATAATGTTAGGAACTTCTGTGCTGTAGACGATCGTTTTCACATGACCTCACAGAAATAAGTCCAAGGGATTAAAGTCGGGTGATCTTGCAGGCCAGGCTACCGGTCCACTCGACCTATCCACCGATTCGTGTATGCAGCATTAAGGTGTGCTCGCACAACATATCTGAAATGTGCTGCCATCAGCGCCATCATGCATGAACCACATGTTAGATCTTATCAAAAGAGGAACATCTTCCAGTAATTCTGCAGAAAGAAAAGATACGTTCGCCCAGTCAATCGTAGCGGCAACACATAAGGGCCAATTAAGTTATTTCCGACAATTCCACACCATATTTTCACGGAGAAACGCTCTTGATGCGCTCGAGCTCTGGTAACATGTGGGTTAGCATCTACCCAATGGTGCTGGTTGTGAGAATTTACGATTCCTGTCCGGGTGAAGGTTGCTTCGTCCGTGAAAAGTATCTGGCTGAGACAACTAGGGTCTGCAGCATGACGACGTTGTATCCATTGGCAAAATCGTTGTCGGTGTGGATAAGTCTGTTGGGTTCAGTGCCTGAACCAGTTACAGGTAGTATGGATGCAAAAGCTGACGGTGAAGAATGCGCCAAACAGATGAGTGCGGAATGTGTACCATGGAAGAAATACGACGGGTGCTTGTCTGTGATTCATCATGTATGATGTCAATTATCACATCCTCCTCATCCGGAGAATGTGCTACAGGCCGCCCTTGTCCTGTTTGACGGCCAAAGAAACCACACTCCCTCAAATGTCTGTCGACAGATTCAAATGTTCGGTTATTTGGCAAACGTTTATTCGGAATGGATTCTTGGTAGAGAGTCTTCTTGCTTCCACAGCATTTCCGTCCGCAAGACCATACATTAGGTGCATGTCAGTGTATTCTGCACTGGAATACGTGTACATGACTTATTTTTACGTAAATCGTAATGCGTATGTCAAAGCACGCAAACGTTCTGAAATTGATATTCCTAGTGGATGTAGAGTAGTGAAACTACAGTAATGGAAAGAACCGTACACTACTAATGGAACAACCCTAAAGTAGGTTCAACAAACCACTCAACCTAGTGTTGGGTCGAAACGCTGGAACTGCTAAAATATCGTCCGCTAACTGCCGTGCTTCCCTACTGTATCATATTGGATTACTCGCAAACAAATCGTTTCCAGACAAAGTGCTATACAACATTTTCGTCTTCTTTTGACCTGAAGAATATGTCACTAAATTTATTGTACATAATTTTGAAACGTCATAATAGTAAATATATTTAACATGAAAATATCATAGTTTGCTGACATGAATGTTGGATTTCACTACTATGTTTATGGAATGAACTGGGATATCGGCTCAGTGACAATTCACGCCATGTCCACTTCACTGCTCTTTAGTAAAATGCCGTGCACTTCCAACTGTGACATTTCAAATGAGTGGATAGTGGATACTATTGCAGAAAATGGTAAGGGGTTAATTTTTATTTCTTACTACTATGCTACTGAAGCACAGTGAAAAGATTTTACAATAATTTTGATCATATTGAATGTTTTGCATTCTTATTTGGCAGTGATGCTCACAAATTTGTGGCTCTTTCCATTGTTGCCTCACTGTATCTTTCCTGACGATGATTTTTTTTTATTGAAAACAGAAAATTTGATATTTTTACGCTGTCCCATGATGGCACATTTAGTAATGCCAGAATAGTTCCACATACTAGAATGATCAATCAAGTTTGGAGACTGGCCTTCATGACGAATATGATATATGAGGCAGGTTCAAAAGTTCCCGAACTTTTTGAACTTCCTTCATATGAAATTTTATACGATCTTGAGGCCCTTCATTTTTGTGCAGCAACATATTGTTGCCAGTTTGAAATATGATGCGCGTGCCGCATTAAGTTCGTCCCAGTCTTTTGAGGCAAATGATCACGCGCATTGAAACATGGTGCTTCTTTTTACGACCCTCAAACAAAACCTCAATAATCCGTAAGGAAAACAAGCTCATCCCCTCCCCTCTCCCTACCACGCTGACCGCTCAAAGGGAAAGGTCATGCTTGTGGGTTTTTTTTTTACTGCACAGGAATAGTCCACTACAAATTCAAACTGGAAGGTCAGATAGTTTACAAAGAAATGTATGTGAATATTCTGCGAAGCCCGCATGATGCCTTTCGTCGCAAATGTCTACATATTTGTGTCTACAACGGAAGCTTTGAACAAGGTGGCAAACAAAGGTCTACAAGTAAATAAAGAATGATCTAAAGAAGTTTTTTTTTCTCACGCCGAACCTCAGATGTTAAAATAATTGATGAAAAGTCTACAGTCCGCCTTCGATGAAAATATATAAACGTTGTCAAGAATGTAGAGTTGCCAAAGAGCATTACTTCAAAAGCCAAAGTGCTTACAATATGCTGTGTCCCTGAAAGCATAGTCGGGATATTTTTAAACCTGTCCTGTATTGTTATCACGTTTTACGCACAACCATCTTCAAAATACTCCCCTTCTGCAATTATGCACTTCTGCCAACATGAGTATATTGATGAGAACATTCCTGAAAGATTTACGAAGAGATCGGCTTCAGGGTGGCCATTGCTGCTTCCTGAACCTCAGATGCATTCTTGAACCAGAGTCCTTTAAGTTTGTTTTTCAGATGATAGAACAGGTAAAAGTCGCATCGGGTGAGGAGGCTGCGTGTGGAAGGGTTGGCATTCTCATTTTGGCCAGTCATGAAAGATATTTTCATGTTCGAGTACCCAATCCGTGCTTTTCTAGGGTTCTGGGCGTATCTGGCAGACAGCATAACGGAGGTAAACCAGAATCTGTGTATATATTATTTGGAAAAACCCTGCACTATGGAGCGGGTTTCTTCTTACCATGTCACACGTCATATGTGTCTCTATACCACAGTCAAATAGTTCCCCTCTCCTCCACGCCTGATTGGAGATGTCATCTGAATTTCTAAACATACTGATAGTAGCTACTATAGTAGTATAAACACCCAAGTTTTTGCAACCTCCAAGTATGTATATAAATGCTTGCTGCATATACCGGGTGGTTATAATTGAAGTTCCCCATTTCTGCACAGACTGCAGACTGCCTTATTGAACGGACAGCAATGAAACTTTGTGTATAGGCAATGCCGAGCATGGGAAGAGAATTCTAATGAAAGATTTTTTAGTGCATACGGTTGCCAGCATGGGGAAAAAGTGGCGCTATAAGATCATACACAGATGGTAGTAATGAAATTCTGTTAGAGGGACTCTTTTATATGCGCACCCTCTGCGTCGATGACATGTTGGAAGCGCAGGATAGAGTGCCCAACAGTAGCACGAAATGTCTGCAAAATGACGAATGATGTTGGCTTTCAGTTCAGGCAAAGTCCGTACACCTTCATGATAACCACGGTCCTTCAGAATTCCCCACAGCCAGAAATCACATGGATTAAGATCTGGTGAACGAAAATACCCAAAGATTGGCATCAATCTGCTCAGAAAGTAGAGGGTATACCATCAATATACCCAAAGATTGGCATAGGGGCATCAATAAATCTGCTCATTAACTAAAGCAGAAATACAATTGGCAGGCATGACAAAAGACATCCACACCTAATTGCTAATTGTATCGTCTGTCAGCACTCAAAGATACAGCAAAGCAAGGCTCCATACAAGAGAGGCCTCACTGCCAATTGTCCCTTTGAGAAGGTGGCCTCCGATATATAAGGTGCATCTAAAAAGTTCGGTAAATATATGTGAATAGATGGATATCTCGAAATCAATGTGAGGTAAAAATGCAGCCACACGCAGGTGCAGGAAGAGACCAATGGAGCGCAAGAATCGACGCAGATTAGTCTGCTAAGGGCAGTCGAATGGCGTGTGTGCGAAAACTCACATCAAATGGAAATAGAGCAACGGATAAACATGAAGTTTTGTTACAAATTGGGAAAAACTGCCACAGACATGCATGAAGTGTTGGTCCAGGTGGACAGAACAGATGTGCAGGACTGGAAAGTGGACTCTGTTGCATGAGAATGCACACCTGCATACTGTGATCCGTGTATGCAACTTCTTGGCCCAACGCTGTTTAACTGTTAATACACATCCACCATACAAGCCCGATCTGGGGCTGCGAACTTCTTTTTGTTCCTTTGCCTTAAGTGGGTCCTGAAGGGCAAACGTTTTGCAGACTTACCAGACATCCGACAACATTTGATATCTGTGCCTTGATCGATCCCAAAAGAGGCCTTCGCTTACTCATTCCAGAAGCTTTATCAACGATGTCAAAAGTGTATTGTGTCCAACGGATGTTACTTTGAGGATGAATAAAGGTATTTTATTGTTTCCATGTTTTGTCTTATTTGTTTTGTGCTTCCATTCAATGAACTTTTTAGACGCACTTTGTATGTTGGACCTATGAAACCACCTCGAGAGGTCACCAATAATGGAGACACTGGATGCATTACCTGCCTTGCTGAAGTGGTACCTCTCTGAAATCAATCCGCAGAATCGGTCGCTACATTGTTCATGCATACCAGTATCAGCAGATATGGCATCCTGTCCAAGATTTTAAACGACCTTGCCTAGAACTTTATATTGAAGGTTATGAGGTGCCCACAGCCCCATAACAGCCCATCGACCCATGTCAAATGGTCTTTGAGAATGGGTGAACCAAACCCTTATCAAACACTGTGACAAAATCACCCATAAAATTGGGATGAGTTAATAGATTTCACTCCATTATCTCTCCGTACCTCTGTGCACGAGTACCTGGGTAAAACTCCAGCATTTGTTATGCGATGTCTACCTAGTTACCCCTGTAGCATGGTCAGATGGCACCGCGAAATCTTTGCAAACGATGGACTTGTATCGATCTAATCTGGTAATATGTCTCACACAGACAAGCGAGCTTACGCTCAACCAGAGCGAGGTTAGACACAGTAATAAACTGGCACAGGTCAATGCAACACCGAAACCAGAGGTTCAATATCAGATGGGAGTAACCATATGGATCCTACGCAAAGGTGGCAGAAACGCAAACTGTCGTATTGATACCTTGATCTATTCCAAATAAAGCAAAGACTTAATGCCGTGAACTACATGGTGGTGGAGTATAAAACTAATAAGGCTCAAGCAGTCCATGTAGATCTTATGTGATAGTGCACAGGTTATACTGCTCCACCATGAGCACATTCCAAGCAGCCACCCTCACAGGAAAAGGACCCTACTTCGAGAACATAACATCGGAAACATTCTTCCTTTTGGCAGAGGAGTACCTCCTAACCTTACACAACCAGAACTGACAGCTACACTGGAGGATTCCAGGAAGCTGAGACAAAACCACTACTTTAGGCACACTCTGCCCAGGTATAGCTGTTTATATTCACTTTTTTATAAGAAATGTTTTCCTGAAGAAAGGAAGGATTACTGATTTGTGACTTTCCCCTTTCTTCCACTCCCATTTACTTAAAATTTACTTAAAAAAAGCAGTTGAAAGATCGGAAGTATTCTTTTCCCAGTTTAACTCTCCCTCAGTCTCCTCATTCTCGCAATCTTGCATTTGACAGGAAGCTTCGATGGCAGAAAAAATACGTGAGTATTGTTGCATGTTCTTCATCTCTGTCACGTTCTTAGTCACGTTTTTCCTGCCATCATCGGGCGGGATGAGCATGCGGGAGGGGGCGACACGAACCCTTAGCAACAATCAAGAGAGGCACTAATTGGTTCGAGCTAAGGGTACTCTTTTTGGCAGTAAATTTTGGCAGAAAAAAACTTTTCCTTGAGGAGAGAGAGAGAAGAGTAGAGAGAGATTGCAGAAAGTCACCAAAGTAAGCAGACAGATTTTATGGGACTGAAATGCAATAGCAAGTGGACACAAAGAAGTGGACACCTGTTCTTATATGCACAGATGCTATGATGATGGAGAAATGACATCTGCACTGCCTACATCATTATCAATTGGTGGTTGAGCAAAGACATATAATAACATAACATACCAGTGATAATATATGAGCCATAAAGTTTAAAATCTTTGCAAGATTCCCTGGGAGCGGATCACCAGGGTGTGCTACAAAAGTGAGACTCCTACACGTACAATACAGTGCCAACCATTGAAGGTGTGTGATTGGCAAACATCGGCAGAAAATAGAAAGGACTCTGGACCTCTGCAGGCAATCCTCAGCATCTTGATAGGGATGCAGTCTTGCTGGTCGACAGGCAGAATGGAATGGCTACTCAGATAAGCTCACGAGTGTTGTGACATCGAACAATGTGAATGGTGCTGGAGACAACGAGCGAGCAATGAACAAGGGCACAACACCAAACATCGGTGGTCTACATCTTTGAGGATTGATTCTGTTGTTAGTGCTAATGACAAACGGTGACAGAAAGACAACTGTATGTAACTATTTAATAAGAGACGAGTGTTTGAATAGAGAACACTGAACCACCTTTAGTGCATTGCGTGAGTGACAGAGAATCCCCTTCGTGAATAAAAGCAAATTCAAACTATTTCTCTCTATCAATCAAATTGCTTTATACAGGGTGGTCCATAAGTCTGCCCCCCCCCCCTTTTATTTTTTGAACCGAAGCAGATATGTCAATTTTGATGAATCCAATGAATAGGAAGTTGTGGGTGGCCTATCCCATGGTGCACTTTTCATCATCCCAAATATGCAAATTAGGACACATTCAAAATTTATCTCAAAAAACGTAAGGGATAGACAAAAAAACCCAATTGCAAACTTGTTCAGCATAAAAAAACAAACAAAACAAAAAAATCATCCAAATCGGACCAATGGTTCCCAAAAAATGTTTAAAAAAAGTAAATAACCATCTCAAACTAAAAAAAGCCAACTGGGTCAAACCAAAGCGAATCATGTTGGTAACACTCTAAAGGGTATGTTCCACATGATGCCCTTCAGCACCAATGCACAACTGAGAACGTAGTTTCAAAGATGCCATCACTCTTGTTACCATATCAGATGCAATGGATTGGCAGGGAGTCTGAATTCTCTGTTGCAAGTCCAGCATAGAAGTTGGCTGAGTGGCATAAACATTGTCCTTAAGGTAACCCCACAAAAAGAAGTCATTAGGGGAAAGATCTGGTGAGCGTGCAGGACAATGAATTGGGCCACCCCGGCCGATCCACTGACCTGGAAATATTGCATCGAGATGATCACTTATAGCTGCCGCTGAATGGGCTGGAGCCCCATCATGTTGATACCATACCCTTCGAAGTGATGCTAAAGGAAGCTCATCTGCAAATTCTGCCACTACAACATTTATTATCATGTCTCTGTATCGTGCAGCTGTCAACGTCCCTTCGTAGAACAATGGACCAACCAATCCACCATTGATGATTCCACACTCTCCAATTCACCTGGTGCACAGCTTCTCGTAACCATCTAGGGTTTTCTGTTGCCCAATAATGGAGATTGTGTTTATTAACCAGACCATCTCGAGAGAAGCTGGCTTCGTCTGACCACAAGACCCAATTGAGAAAGCCTGGGTCATCGTCGATGCGATTTAGCAGCCAATTGCAGAACCCAAGACGAAAATCGTAGTCTATTGGCTTCAATCCTTGGTGGCAGTGGACATAAGGGTAGAATCCATGCATATGAAGTAATCTTAATACTGATTGATGACTGCAACCAGCTTCTTCAGCAACTGATCGAGTACTACAATGAGGATTAGCATAAACAGCAGCTAAAATGGCTGTGCTGGAGTCCTCTGATGTGACAGTTGTTGGTCTACCTTGCCGGGTCTGATGACTGACACTTCCTGTTTGCTGAAATCGTTGAACAACCTGGCGAATTGTCTTAGAAGTGGGAACTCTAGCATTGGGATATCTAACTTGGTATTCCCTGGCTGCACCTTTGTAATTATGTGCAAATCCAAAACATAAAACCATATCAACCATTTCTTCTCTACTGTATTCTGCCAGTTTTCAGACCTGATTGGCAGTTTCTCCCATTCATCAAAAAGCTTCAGCATTTAAAGGGCTAGTGGATAAAACCCAACAGGGGGAGACAGGAAGATGCAAATGCAATGTGAGTGCCAATTAGCACTTGCAATTAAATTTTTTTGGGAACTGTTGGTCCGATTTAGATGATTTTTTTTGGTTTTTGTTTTTTTATGCTGAACAAGTTTGCAACTGTTTTTTTTTTCTCTATCCCTTACGGTTTTTGAGATAAATTTTGAATGTGTCCTAATTTGCATATTTGGGATGATGAAAAGTGCACTATGGGATAGGCCACCCACAACTTCCTATTCATTGGATTCATCAAAATTGACATATCTGCTTCGGTTCAAAAAATAAAAGGGGGGGGGGG